>JZKD02S1674113.1:0-10037 GCA_000966675.3 Picea glauca | reverse complement strand
TCATCGGGTAATTAGACACCAAATTTATGTATAAGAATCCTTGTTTGTTGGACAAGGGACCCCTTCTACACAATGATTTGACTACTTAGTTTATGAAGATATACCCCACCCACTACAAATTCAAACATATGACTTTCAAGGAGGAAACATATGCTCTTGATCATTAATCTACTCATGTTGTATCATATAGGAGTAAGTTAAAAAGTGGACAAACTCGACTTTTTAAGCAAGTTTATTTTTTTCCAAAAAGGCAAAGTTCCACCCAAATACATTCTTGTTTTTTAAATTTCGACAATATGGGTCTTCTTAAAATGGGTTAAAACCCCCAAGGGAAATATTCCATGGTTAAAGTTCCCATCAATCAAGTGGAACTATAAATTTCGACAAACTTCCTATCGAATTTGGAGTAAAATTTCAATGAAAAGATGGTTGAGTTTATCCACTTTTTAACTTACTCGATATCATATATCCTTATCAAGTTTTAATTCCTACTAAATTATATGCTAGTGTTTGTGCTCACATTTGCGAATGTGCATCGGTGCACACGACAACAATTAGTGATAGGGAAAGCATTGGGCGACCTTGGTGGAATAGATATCCCCCACTCACTATTGCATAGCTAAAGGAAACCAAATTAAATGGTGCTAATGGTTCTTTTGCAATGCTAAATTTGGGCATGTTAACCTCATAGTGATAGGAGGAAGCTAGTTCAAAAATATAATATAATGTTTTACAAGGGTAGTAGATAGTTGTTATCCATCAAATATCAAGGGATCAAAGCAACTAATTGGAGTGGAGAAAAAATCAAAGACTCTAAGTAGCTAATTGGAAAGGAAAAAGGAGAGTCATAAAAACATTATTGTTTCAAATTTATTAAGCACTCAGATAGATCGAAAAAAACAAGTGTAAACCTTTATACTTAAAAGATACAAGGTTAAAATGAATTTATGATAATTTGTGTGTATATATAATAGTTTGTTATAACATACTTTTCCACCTCATAGCATGGATGCACATGATTTGTCTGATTGTTTAATCCATGTCCTACTTGCAGACAAAAATCCCCCTTGGCTCCTCAAAATACTTAAAAAAGAAATAAAAAAATCTATTCATATGCTCCTTATCAATTATACAACTAGCATATGCAACTTTTCGTACGCATGTTTCTCTTCTACAACTTGTGTATGCATTTATTTGGCACAAAAAAATATGAAAATGTGTATTTTTGGGCAGGGCTTATGGGTTTCTTTGGTTCTTGACCCCCTATAGCCCATGGATAATGACTCCAACTAAATTTTTGGAGTATAAATTGATGTTAAGGGGTAGAGGAGAGGAAGCATTCCAAATAAAATCATTATGTTGGCAAAATTCACGTGGTTTTTAAGAATTCCCCTCTTTCAGTCCCGGAAGCCCTTATTTACAGCCTTCTTGCTCAATTGTCTTGATAAAAAAGAGATCTTTTTTTTTTTTAATTTATCAAAGTGAGGATCTAGGAGCTGTGAGACTCCTTAAGTGGCTCAGGTGGAGGAATTCAGACGTCAATTCTGGGGTAGTGTCGCATCTACAACTGGTGATCTATCTACACGTCATTTGTTGCTTCAATTATAATGAGAAATCTTCTCCTTGTCCAATTGTATGCAATTTCTCCACTTTTATAGTTTTTGTATGCATTTAATTGATTTGGACACTAACATCCTAACCATTGATACTATTTGGTAGTTAAAAGTTAGTTAATATAACTACATCTTTGTAGCTCTATATCTTTGTGAGTGCAGGTTGGCGAAGAAAGTGATTGGAGAAAAACAACTTGAAGGAGATTCTGTGGAAGATGTCTCCATTGGAATATTGAACTACAAGTAGGTATCATATCCACTCTTTGGTAGTTATTAGTTGATGCACTAACATCCTCTAGTCTAACCCCTTACTGAAACGATGTTGGAGCTGGCTTGCAATCTATCATTTGAAACCTATCAAGTAGATCTATGGAATACTTCGACCGAGACTTCTTGATTCCTGAATCATTCTGGTTGATTTCAAGACCAAGAAAGTAATGTAACAGTCCCATACCTGTCATAGAAAACTTGTCATGCAAAGCGGTCTTCACTGCAATAATAGAAGAGGTTGATGTCCCTGTGATGAGTAAATAATCTACATATAGAACTATCAGTAGAAGCGAAAATGTGTTCATCATCATATACACATTAGGATCTGATCTACATCTAAGAAAACCTCTAAAGAGAAGATAAGAGTCCATTTTAGCATACCATGCTCGAGGTACTTGCTTAAGTCTGTACAATGACTTCCTCAACCTGCAAACTAATGATGGATCCTGAACATATCCCTCTAGTTTCTCCATATATATCTCCTCATTAATATATCCATGTAAGAATTCATTTTTCACATTCATATGGTGTACCTCCCACTTTCTAGTTGTTGCGATAGCTAAAGCTAACCGAATGGAATCAATCTTGGCAACCAGTGCAAAAGTCTCATCCTAGTCAATGCCTTGTACCTGTAAGAAACCTTTACCTACTAACTGAGCCTTATACTCTGTAATGTATCCATCAGAATCCCTCTTTCTCTTGAAAATTCACTTACATATAACAAGCTTCATGTTGGAAGGTAGAGGAACCAACTCCCATGTGTTGTTCTCTATTAGGGAATTGTACTTCTCTTTCATAGCTTCCTCCCAATGGGGGTTTCCTTTAGCCTTTGCATAATACTGAGGATTTGATACAAGAACCATATAACAATAAATAGGAATCAATGGTTCCATGGTAGTAAAATATTGTGGAGGCTCCACAAACTGAGATCTGGTTCTATGTGGATCGACAAGATCACCCACTAGATCACCTGTTGCCTAAAGAGTTTGTTGTGCCCATCATGGTCGATGCTTTGGACATGAAAATTATTGATGTTGATAAAAATATTAGATATATCAAATTCATATATCTGATCAGAAATCTAATAGGAATAAGTCTCACGAAGTTCCGCAACTAGTTGCGGTGGAGATGGAGGTGTGGATTGCTCTGGAAGTACTTGTGAAGGACACTCTTCAAACTTAACACTCATTTGAATGAATAGTGTATTTGAAGTAGTATCTGAAAATCTATATTCCTTCAATCCCTTTGGATATCCAACAAAAATACACTCCTTACTCTGAGCTTCCATAGCTTTCCTCCTATCGGAAGGGATCCTAACCCATGGATGGGAACCAAAAATTTTGAAGTGAGTGACTTCTAGTGTCTTCCTGCTCCAAGCCTCATATGGAGTGACTCCCTTGCATTATTTATGAGGAACTCTATTTTGAATTTAGGTTGCGTAGTTGATAGCTTCATCCCATAACTTTGGAGGTATTTCTCTATCATGCAACATATAGTTGGCCATCTCTTTCAATGTCATGTTCTTTCTTTCTGCTAACCCATTATGTTGTGGAGTATATGAAAATGTGTGTTGTAACTCTATACCTGATTCTGAACAAAGATACTCAACATCCTTATTCACATACTCTCCTCCATTGTCTGTATGAATATTCTTAATCCTCTTCCCTATTTGGTTCTCAACTAGATGCTTGAAATCTTTAAGACACTCAAAAACCTCATATTTTAATTTGAGAAAGTAGACCCATGTATATCTCAAAAAATCATCAATGAAAGTAAGAACATACTTAGTTGTATCGATTGATGGGTGTGAGAAAGGACGTGTAATTTCACTGTGAACCAACTCTAGAAGTGATGATTCCCTCCATGCTTTACCTGTGTTTAACTTCTCCTTGGGATGTTTGCTTAGTATGCAACCCTAGAAAACTCCATCTGTGTACTAAATGTGGGGTAATTCATCTACCATTCCACCCTTACTAATATGATCTTAATATTTAAAATTCAGATGCCCAAACCTCTCATACCACAATCTAGATTCTTCATTAGCATGTTTTAGAAGAGATACATAATCATATTTATGAATGAAGTGAGAGAAGGTGTACAACCTGGAATGGTGATTAACCTCACCAGTGGCAATTTTTGAACCATCTAACAAGTCAGAAATAATAATTGAGTCTAGAGTGAACTCCGAACTTGAATGAGTGATTTAATATATGGAGGGAAGATTCATTGAAATCTTCATAACATGAAGTACATCCTAAAATTATCCATGGTCTATATCAACTCTACCCCTCGCACACTTCTGCAGGAGAATAATCTCCCATGAATACCGGTGTTATGGAACAAGTCTCCAAGTATGAGAAAAGTCTATCCAATGAAGCCATGTGATGGGTAGCCCCTGTATCAAGCACCCAAGCATTAGGAGAATATTAAATAACAAGTAATGCATGACCATTACCTCTTTCTTATGATGGATTTTTCCTTGCATTATCTACAATACAATCCTCGAGGTGATGTTGCTCAAGGGTTTGTGCCATGAGATCTATGGTATTTTTCATGCAATAAATCTCAAGATGGAACCCCCTGTTACAATAGAAACACTCTATAATCTCCTTCTTTCCTTTTGAATCCTTGGAACTCAAACTCTCATTTGTGGACTTTTGTTTACCTTCCTTATTTTTCTCTCGGTGCGTATTACCCTTGTTCTTCTACTTATTCTTCTTTGAACTTCCTTGAGTTGTAAGCACACGGGGATTGGAATTATCAAGTGCCCCTATTTGGATGAGATTTGTTTTCTCATGATTAATTGACTCCATGAAATCATCTAGGGATGGAATCTTCCATGTAGACCCCATAGCTAACCTGGTAGTATGAAAAGAATAAGTGTAGACAAAATACGCTGGCCCTAGTTTTGTTATAATTGAAAAGATTAATTGTTAATATTTCTTATCAATTCCACAAGCATTAACATGAGAAAGAAAAATTTTAAACTTACAGAAGTAGTCATGTAGGGTCTCGAAATATCTTGGATTCAATGTGTTATCACTCCAAGAGTCTTTCCCTAACTGTGAAGAGAATGAGCTTAGTAACTTAATGGATTATCTCAATGATGGATATGTAATTGGATCAAGATGAATAACTAACTCACTGAATTCCCCACTCAAGACAATCTAGGTATATTCCAATAGTACAAGGCCTTCAAAAGATATTATCAGATAATTAATTGTATCAAAATGGATGAAGAAACTAACTATATTAACCAGATCATAGACATTTAAAATGATGTATGATGGGATAATAAAACTAGTAATGAATTCTTATGATCCTTTGCTTACTAATCTGAAGGTAAGATGACAGTTACCAGATGATTATATAAACATAGATAAAAGAACTTAAACTAGTTTACTAATTAGAAGGTAAGATGACAGTTACCAGCAATTAAGTAAACACAGATATGAGAACTGAACTCAATTCAACTCATAAGAACAGAAAAGAAATGAAAATAAAAGTCTAAGAATAACAGTGAAAGAAGCTTGCAGCTGAATATATAAAAAAGATAGTCTTCTCACAAAGCAAAGTATAGTGTAGTATCCAAAAATCGACCACCATTCATCAAAATTCACAGGCTTTATATCCTTTACAATACAGTTCCAGATCCTATAAGAATGGATCTGATATGCTAAGCATAGAAAATATAATAACGGTTTTACAAAAATATGGATCTAATCCATTTCCCAAGAGTAATTTTTCTTCAGTCTTATATCCATCTTCGACAGCTGCAGATAATCTTCTGGGAGGTGAGGATGTAGCTAGAATCCTACTTCAACAGTTGTATCTTGTCTTTAACAAAATATGGTAACCTTGAACCTAATTCCTTTACCTATGCCTCAAATCTCTGAGAAGGTTTTCCAAAAATGAATGTAGATAATTCATTTGAAACCTCCTTAGGTCACTTGTCTTCAAAAACTCTGTCTCAAGCTCAAAATCTTCAAAATACTTTTCCTGCAGTTTCGACGGCTTACTAGCCTGGAAAAGTGTTAGTTAGCCATCGAGAATCCTGAGATTCGGTGGCTTCCTACTTGTTTAATAACTGATTAAGACGTCGAAAGTGTTAGCTTTGATTGAATGATGATCATATGCCTTCCTCTTTCTATCACAAAGGTTTCTTGCTCGACTGTATTCATTGAGTATTCGATGACATGGCAATCTTCACCTGCGTTCAGCTACTGTTATTTAGTTTTAAGATATTCAAAACCTATTAATTTGAGCGTAAGATACCTTAACCTCTGCGCGTGGCACCTGAAGTAATTTGTCATCAATAGGGAACCTGCACTCTTTAACACTTGGAAGTTGTGTTGACTTATTGATGAGGTGAATAAGAATGAAGCTCGGTGTTTGCACTTGGTTATGATTTAGTACATGTTCGCAGAAAACTTCTGGGTGTGCTTTCCTACTAACGTAGTCCCACCTCATAGTGCTTGGCATCTTGTGATATCTCCCTTGGATTTGAACTTGAAACTATAATGCTTCTTAATAATTGGGTCTTGAGCATGTTCACCAGGGATTACAGACACGAATATAAATTTTTAACTTCCACGTTGCTTGATGTTACACTGCTCACTGTAAATATTGCCCAAGATTCGTTCTCATGTTCACCATTAGATCGGGTATCTGGCAGAAATATTTTTTCAATCTGTGTATCAATACCAAAACAAAAAGGAGCTCAACGCTTACAATTGACATGTCAACTTATGCTTGACTCATGGCCTTGAAGTTTGACTTGTCGATTTGGCATGTCTATTGGGACTGTGTGTTAACCCGTGGATTAACTCATGGCATGACTCATAGCTTGGCTATGACTTGTGGCTAGCATGTGGGCTTTCCAAAATTTTGTTTTAAATAAAACCATAAGACCCAAAAGGCTAGGTTTGATTTAATTTGAAACGAGACTCAGACCTAGGCATAAGAATTAGGCATGTAGTTTTGATGTGATATGGCTTAGGTTTAGAATCACTTCGAGCACCCACAACTTTACAACAAAAATGCATATTATTGTTTAACAGTATAAAACCCAATAAATCTAGGGTTATAGACTAGCTATCATTTATTTTTCATTTTTGTGTTGCAGGTCTAGAGGAAGAAACCAAATAATTTATGGGCAAGAGTGATCAATGGGAGTAGGTCAAAGCTTAACGGGAAGTTGAGGGATTATGACAACAAGACATTGACCAAAAGACTATATAAAGTAATAGTAAAATTGAGAGAGAGATGAAAAGGCTCTCAAAAGTACCATTACAGTTTTAATCGCTAACACAATGCATGTAGATCATTCTCCAGCTGATGACCTCTTAGATTGTCTTGCTTTCCTAGCAAATCCTTCAACTTTTTCCAAACATTGTTAGGAGTCTTGAAAGTATCGACATTAAAGAGGAGATTTGGAGAGATGATCAAGCACAATATCCCATAGGCTTCATCCATTATGTTCAATTATTTTTATTTCTCTATGGTTGAAGTAGGTTGGATCTCAATCCCCATGGTGATCTTATACAAACCATTTCTTCGAAGTAGAATTTCTATCTTGGGCTTCCACTCAAAGTAGTTGAAGGGTGTCAATATCATTGAAGAAGATAGTTGATCCATAGTTATATATGGGATATCCAATCTGATCTATAAGCCTGAAATAAAAGTGAATACTCCCTCACAATAATGGCTTTGATGCCATGTAGGATTAAACCGCAATCCAAGACCTAATTGTGAGAAGGAAATACTACACTAGCTAATTGCAAAAGAGAGAGAGGAGAGAGAAAAATAGAATCAATATTCACACATAAGAGATTAAGAAAGAAAATCTAATCACTATGTATTAATCCTTGATAATGAGTACAATATATAGGACTCTCCACATGAGGAGTAATGTGCACTAGGTTGGGATTTCCATGTGCATGCTCAAATTAAAAATGTAACTTATCCCAATAGAAACAATTAACTAAAGTCAAAAGTTGTTAATAATAATAAAAGGTCAAAAATATAGGTGTGAACTTAGTGATAAATATACATGAAGTCGACATGCATTCCGTAATAGAAGGGATCTCCTAGAATAATACTAGAGTCCAAGAATGGAACTAAAGTCCTAACTGAGTGAGAATTTGCTAATTATGGAAAGCCACTAAATACATGAAGTGGGTTAACTCCAAGTATTAGATGGGTAATGTGCACTTCCCTAGGAGGCTAATATTCCTACTAAAGTGCACTCTATAGCCATGAAATAGGAAATATCTCCTAAAATTAAGGAAATAGGAATTATCTCCTATAAATAGGAATTTGTCTAATGGTGGCTAAAAAATAGGAATTGGCCTAATGGTAGCTAAAAAATAGAAATTTTTCTAATGGTCGTTTATGAGCCCATGTTTTTGGAAACCCATGGTATTACATATGGGAATCCATCGTTTATAAATAGCAGTCATTCTAAATAGTAGTAAAAATGGAAAAAATGAGTGTGTCACTAAGTATGTAGTTGAGCATGTACCCCAACAAGGATGACAATCATCATAGCGTCCTTCTTCCCAATTTGGAACTAATGAGAGTTAGCGTGATGAGTTTTTATTCGGGACTGGGGCAATATTTTGGGGAATCCAATGAAACCCCTAGTCTTAACCTTTTTCCTACTCGGATTTCATTTTCAGAACTTGCCACTAAATTGTTTGCTATCCCTCTCGTTGAATATTTTTGTTTTATGCTTCCCAGATGTCTTGAGGATCCCATCAAGGATCTTCCATAGCTCACAACAACACTCGTGATGAGTATCTTCGTATCCATAAATTCCTTCCCATGTGGCATGGCCTCGGCATGGTGAGCCATATGATGCCAATAATGGCTCATGAGTTCATCGATTATGAAAAATATCCTTGGCCTAAGCCTAGCAATGTGCTCTACTTTACATAAATTATCAAGATGTGTAGTGCCTTGTGCATAGGTGTGTGGTGTGAGTGCCTTTTCTTTTGTGTACGCCATATCCAAAAAAAAACAAAAACATTTTATTTTTGAGATTTCACTATGCATTTTAACCCTAGAATCTAGTTTTCATGTATTGACGGGATTCTAGGGACGTTTTTTTACATGTGGACATCTTTTGAACTTGAGGTAAGTGTCTCTAACTTGGCATGTATGGATAGGTTTTTCTCTACATTTTTCTCTTTGCATTATTAACCA
The DNA here is from genome assembly GCA_000966675.3 of Picea glauca. Taxonomy (NCBI): domain Eukaryota; kingdom Viridiplantae; phylum Streptophyta; class Pinopsida; order Pinales; family Pinaceae; genus Picea; species Picea glauca. The sequence continues at coordinate 948 of JZKD02S1674113.1, read as the reverse complement.
TCCATATTGTCAGCACTATACCTTCGGTTCAAGCCTTCCGAAAGGGGGTAACCACCATTTATGTTGTTTAAATGGTCTCAATTTATTAGTATTGTTGTTACATCTCGATTTTCTTCCATTGCTTATCGCATTGCAGCCATGCTTGACTACTAGCCATCTATATGCTCCCATTTACAAAACCCCCGGATGAGAACTATTTTTACAAGTGTTCTCCATTTTCCATGTCTTCTTACAGTCCATTGGTTTAGTCATGTTCCATGCGCCTAGAACTTCATCGCATACCATTTGTTCTCTCCATCCGGGATTACTATTACCCCTTTGTTATGCTCAGTAACCAACCATGACAAAGGTCCACCCTAAAGTCTCCTTTAAGATTCTTTTAGACTCCCTAAACATGAAAAGATTGTCGAGTGAGCTTGTTTCCTTTCACACTCGTTAAACAAATTCAAAAGGATGTCTATTCAGTGTAAGTTTAACCATTTTTCAGACCGGAAGGACTAATTACAAAAAAGGAATACTCTAGTCAACCTTGGCTAGAAGAGTTATCCCTTGTATTGTTTTACACTTTTTCAAACTCGGGGGACTAAAATTATGAAAATGAACACCCTTGGAGTCTTCTTCGTCTCTTCAGACTCTAGAAACATGAAATGACAAATGAGCATTTAATTTCTTGGGCTCGTTAAATCCACGATATTGTATATGGATTTTTTTTTGGATCTTTCTAGACTCAAAAATATTGAAAAGTTCGTCGAGCACCATTCTCCAAATCAGTATCGATAATAAATCCACGGTTGAGAATATAGATCAAACTTAGTTTTCTTTCTCTCTCGTTTAAACATGAAATAAAGAAAAAGAGTGGGGAGGGGTTTCAGTCTAGTCATCTTTACAAATGGAAATTGTCCGTTGAGTCTCCCTTGAACAATGCACATGTTTTGCGTCCATGTCCAA
>JZKD02S1674112.1:646813-660128 GCA_000966675.3 Picea glauca | reverse complement strand
TGTGTATGAATAGGTGGATTGTCATACCCTATGAAACTTCTAGCATGCTAGTTATTAATAAATAAGTAATCACTTCTTTTTATTCCACATGAGAAAGAGAATATGCAATCATATTGGTTGCAATATTTCTTAGAAATCTACAATGGAAGGGATCTTATCTCCTAACAAGGCTATTTTCTAGGTCATAGATGTGGAGAGGAGTTAGCCACAAAAAGGGGGAAATAAATAGAGAAAACCAAAAAAGATGTGTCTACCACTTAAATGAAATTTTGGTTGTAACTGACATGTGTGGGTCATTCTCCTACCAATAATAAAACCATGAAGAGTAGTATCCAAGAAAAAAAAAGACTTTTTGGGTTCCATCGGAGACTTTGAAAAGTTATGAATCTTGAAAAATTGAGTTCTTCACTTAGATTTCAATGTCCATATATTATGTTTTATCCTTTCAATATGGACTTTTGACAAAGCCACTTATAACATTCAATAGGATTATAATTGGTGTGTTACAAAATCATGCTCTAATACCATGTTAGAAAAATATGCTTCATACCATATTAGAAAATAAAGAGGGTGAGGATCAACAACCATTTAATTTCCTATGAGCATGTACCATTAAAATAAGTAAATCAAGTGAAATGAATACAAGAGACACAAACATCGAAGTTTATAATGGTAAAATTGTATAAATTTCAGACCCCAACCCGATTTCAAGTCTCAATGAGACAACATTGTTTAATGCTCAACCCACATTACAATTTTCAGCTGCAAATTAGTTAGCAGAAAATTATAGCTCATAAAATGAAACACACAAAGTATACTACAACAATTTAACCAGAAATAAAAACACACCCAAAAAATGTACACAAATATATTTTTGGTCAAACTTAGACCCTGGAAAAACCCACAAGGGGAAAACCAGTGAGAGAGGGGATTTTATTATTATTTAGAGCTCTAAGAAATACTTTCTTACAAAAATCATATTCAACAAATAATTACACAGACTTATCTTGTTTTATGTGCCCACACACAGTCTAGAAAATCATGCCACCAACTCTTCGATTTATGTGCCCAAAAATCCATACAAAGTACGACTGTCATAGCATTAAATGTTGTACACTTTGCCTCAAAATTCGTGCCTACTTGCTGAGATAAATTTCCAATTTTTTTTTACTGTAAACTGCCTCAATTTTTGTGCCAATCTCACTTAGAAAATCATACAATCCACTTCCTCGATTTTTTTTCCACTAAACCATTGTATGGACTAGTCAGATTCTGTATGGTATGGCCCAGTACTCATTGTACCTTCCTCCTCGATTTCTATGTAGAATCTTTGTCTTGGAATTCATGCCTCTTCGAAGAAACTTTCCTCTTTTCTCAAGATCAACTTCTCTCTCTCTTGTGCTCTCCAAATCTCATGAAGAATTTCAAAGTGAGGGTGCCTTCTTTCCCTAATTCGACTCAATGAGAGAATTTGAAGAGTCATTTGATCTAATTGTGGATATTATATCAAATCAATGGTGGCAATTAAGAGACCCTTTAGTCACCCACTTCATTAACTTATCATAAAGTCACTTTTAATTTCACATCACATGAAATTAATTCACTAAGGACCACATTGGACACTTTCTCACCCCTAGGTGCCTAGGTGATGAGAAACACTTATCCTAGGTACTTTTTAATTAATTTAACACTCCCTCTTGCCGAGGAAAGTGCTCCTCGCCACCCTAAGATTATCTCTGAAAAGTAAAAACTTGCCTCTCCCCAAAGATTTAGTGAGGATGTATGCCACCTACTCATCAATGGATATATATTGTAGCTCAACTGCTCATCTCTGGACATAGTCTCGAATGAAGTGACATATAATCTCAATGTGTTTAGACCTGTCATGGAAAAATGGATTCTCAAAGAGTTTGATGTAACTATGATTGTCACATAGATCATTGTGGGTCTCATTTGCACACCAAATATCCAAACCAACAACTTGCAAATCCATATGGCCTCAAAACTAGCATGATTGGCTGCCATATACTCAGCCTCTACAGAACCCAAAGCCACCGAATATTTCTTTTGAATGAACCAAGAAAAATTTGTTGAGCCCAATCCAAAGAAACAACTCAAGGTACTCTTCCTATCATTGACACATCCTTCCCAATATGAGGCAGTGTAGCCAATCAAACTGACTCCATCCCCTCTCTCATAGTTTAGGCCATAATCCACCATACCCTTAAGGTACCTGGGCACATGTTTTTCTACCACCCAATGCACTCTTTTAGGCTCTACCATAAATTAACTAAGAGATTTGACAAAAAAATAAATATTTGGTCTAGTGTTGACCAGATACATCAACAAACCAATCAATTGACAATGCAAAGTGGGATCAACCAAATCTGACTCAGAAGAATGAATCTTCTTCCAGTTGGTTATCATAGGTGTGGACATGGGCCTACAATACTCCATCCAAAATATCCTAAGAATGTCAACATCATATATGCCCTGTCCAAAAAAGATGTGTCCATGCTCCTACCAAACCTCCAATCCCAAGAAGTAGTGCATCATTCCAATGTATTTCATCTCAAAATCTGAAGCAAGGCTCTCCTTGCAACCAACTATGAGTCTCTCAGCTCCTGTAATGAAGAGATCATCTACATATAGAATAAGAATGAGAGGATCCTCTCCAACCACAATGTAATAAAGGTTTGGATCCACCTCACTCTTCTCGAAACCCATCTGGTGCAAGTATGTATCTATCCTTGAATACCAATCTCTAGGAGATTGATTCAGCCCATACAATGCCTTCTTCAGTATGCACACATGAGAATATCTCCCATGCACCTCAAATCCATGTGGTTTCTCTATGTACACCTCCTATATGATACCATTCAGAAATGTGGTCTTCACATCCATCCAATGGATCTTCCAACCCATCTTTGCAACAATGGAGATGACTGCCCTGATCAAGGTATATCTAGAAATTAGAGTGAAGGTCTCATCAAAGTCAACTCCCTCTACCTGTGAGAACCCCCGAGCTACAAACCGATATTTGTACTTCTAAATGCTTCCATCATCAACATACTTGATTTTGTAGATCCACCTGGAAGTCACCACTGACTTCCCCTCAAGTCTTAGAACCACCTCCCAAACATCATTCTTTGTGATGGAATTGTACTCTTCCACCATGGAATCATTCCAAACCTGTTGACCTGTTTCCTCCTTAAAAGTGGAAGGCTCGGACTCTCTGATGCTTCTCACCATCACAAGATATTTGCAAAACCTCTTTGGAGGTTTACTTTCCCTCACAGCCTACCTGGGATTCCCCACATATCCTTGTGCTTCCTTTAAAGTGTCTTGAAGCCACTAGGGCTTCCTCTTCTCTCAAGTAGCACCATGTGGAGGGGACTCACCCTCCTCAATCCCACCACCTAAATACTGTGTATCTGAAGATGATCCTAAGGTCATTTGAGAACCAGTAGACTGAGAAAAAATACCCTGTGAATCGGTAACCTGAGGACCATTAATTTGTGACCCTATCACATGTGGACCAATCGTCCCTAAAGTAAGTGGTTCAAAACTCTGTGTAACCATGCTCTATGAAGGACTCACCTGATTCAAAGGAGTCGAATGATCCCCTTGCTCCATATCTCATGACCTTTGAAAGGATCTATCCTCCTCAAATATCACATCCTGTCGCACAACTATCTTCCTCAAAGAGGGGATGTATGTGCAGAAATCCTTCGAGGTCTCGCTATACCCAAGAAATATTCCCTTCTGTGTCATGGGTTCTATCTTTTTCCTCTTCTCAGAAGGGACATGTGAATAGGTAAGGCACCCAAAAATCCTAAAGTGACCTACCTTAGGATTCTTCCCAAAGAAATCCTTCTCAGGAGTCTTATCCCCCAAGACTCTATGTAGACTCATGTTTTGTAGATAAACTACAATGTAACATGGCTCTCACAACCCAAAAAATGGCCCTATTCTTCCTCTCAACAACCCAATGGGAGGTAGAGACTCCCTCTAAAATGATAATGTCCTACTACCAACTACCTTGACCACTGATTCATGTCCAAGCACCAACTCAAGATCTTCAATATCTATAGGATCTTTGAAATACTCACGAACACTTTTCATATGGCGGGAGGCACCGCTATCAATATACCAAATACTGGTAGATAATTCTCTAGATGAAAGACACACCAACAATGAATACTCCTTCTCGAACTTGTGGGTAAAATCCTCCACATCTGTTGAAGCTGCAACTTGCTTCTTCTTCTTGTTAGGACACGTCCAACATAGTGTCCAAACTCGTGACATGAAAATCACTTGACTTTGCTCATGTCCTTCTTCCCCTCACCTTTCTACTTGTTCCCTCCCTTGGAATGTGTCTTGGAATTGTTCTTGCCTTTGGCTACAAGTGCCACATTCTCCTCTTCATTACCAGTAGATGAACTTCCATGCACATGTCCTCTTCGATTTTTCACCTGAATGAATTCATCCCAAAGACAATCCCACTTGGGAAGATTTACCCTTTCCAAAATGCCCTCAACAAAGACAACCCATTGTTTGGTTACCCCATTCAAAGAAGTCATCACTAGTTCACTGTCAGCAACAACCTCCCTAAAAACACCAAGTTCATCCTTCATCTAAGTTAGCTTGGTAAGATAGGTGGAAACACTTTCAGTCTAGGTCATCTTAATGCTCTTCAGTTTCTCCCTCAATACCATTTTCTGTTTTCATTGGAACTATGGTAAAGTTTGGTTGAGGATTCCAACATCTCATAGGCATTGGAATTCCTAGTCACATGTTGAATCACATGGTCCTTAATGGCATCAAGGATAATTATTTTAGCCTTAATTTTCTTTTTTGGTGTAGGTGACCAAAAGAGTAGCATCCATAGGCACCATCACGATATTTGTTAGTGATTTCTCCACAATATCCCATAACTCACACTCCTGCAGAAGCAACAAAATCATCTCCTTCCATGAGATGAAAATAACAACTCCATCCAACCTGTCCTCAACCCTCAAACCAGTGGTCATTGACCCTCACAACTGAAATACAATCCCACAACTCTCTGCCTGGTGAAGTACCTCCTCTTCTCAACAAAATCCCTCTTTTTGTGGCTGATATATTTCTTCTCTTTCCCACTTTCCAGCTCTGATACCATGTAGAAATTTCAGACCCCAACCTAGTTTCAAGTCTCAATGAGACAACATAGTTTAATGCCCAACCCACATTACAATTTTCAGTTGCAAATTAATTAACCAAAAATTATAGCTTGTAAAATGAAACACATGAAGTTTGCTACAAAAATTTAACCAGAAATAAAACACACCCAAAAAATGTACACACAAAGATTTTTGGTCAAACTTAGACCCTGGAAAAACCCACAAGGGGAAAACCAGTGAGAGGGGATTTTATTATTATTTAGAGCTCTGAGAAATATGTTCTTACAATAGTCATCTTCAAAAAATAATTACATGGAGTTATCTTGTTTTTTGTTCCCACACATAGTCTAGAAAATCATGCCACCAACTCCTCGATTTATGTGCCCAGAAATCCATACATAGTATGATTGTCACAACATTAAATATTGTACAAATGCCTCAAAATTTGTGCCTTCTTGCTGAGATAAATTTCCAAAAAATTGTGACTATAAACTGCCTCAATTTTTGTGTCAATCTCACCTAGAAAATCGTACAATCCACTTCCTCAATTTCTATTCCACTAAACTATTGTATGACCTACTCAGATTCCATATGGTACGACCCAATACTCGTTGTACCTTTCTCAATTTTTGTGCAGAAGTTGTCTTGGAATTCATGCCTCTTTCAGGAAACTTTCCTCTTTTCTCAAGCTAGACTTCTCTCTCTCTCTCTCTCTCTCTCTCTCTCTCTCTCTCTTGTGCTCTCCAGATCTCATGAAGATTTAAAAAGTGAGGGCACCTTCTTTCCCTAATTCGACTCAATGAGGGAAGTTGAAGAGTCATTTTATCTAACAGTGAAGATTACACCAAATCAATGGTGGTGATTAAGAGACCCTTTAGTCACCCACTTCATTAACTTATCATAAAGTCATTTTTGATTTCACGTCACATGAAATTAATTCATTAGGGACCACATTGGACACTTTCTCACCCCTAGGCACCTAGATGATGAGAAACACTTGTCCTAGCTACTTTTTAATTAATTTAACAAAAAATCCTACAATGTATAGGTGAAACATCTATTGTCAATGATTAGTCACTTCATTAACCTCTAAATACGATACAACAAGTTTCTCAAGCATATAATTCTATGAGATACACACTTGATGTCATTTATGATCCACACCAACTAATAGATAAAAATCTCAAGACCTTCTTAACATATAAAATTAAATAATGAAAATGTCATTTTACTTAATAAATATAGAATAAATAAAAACTCACCTACTAATTAACCGTCCCACCTATCTTAAGGAACAATGAACCACTTTTATATCTATTTTAAGTAACAAGAGCCACATAAGGTTATCCATAAAATTCAGAACATGGAAATTAGTGGACCACAATAAGTTTAATGATACATCACTATATGTATTTTTTAAGAAGCTTATACTTATCAAGGCATAGCATCATGCCACCCCATTTACTTAGGCCATCCTTTCAATGCCTCAATTAACGTATGAGACGATGGATCGAAAGAGAACTTCACCTAGTCTACTTGTGATGACCTTAGTGATCCCACATTAATGATAAGAACAACATGTCATTAGAGAGACTTGAAGCTTAGTAGAAGTTTTAAGAGCACATTGTTTTCACCAATTTATCAAGCCCCTTTTGGCAAGCTTATATATATATATATATATATATATATATATATGAGCATAAATAATGATTTTTCATCAACAAATGCTCCAATAAAGCATCCCTATACTCATATTAGATCCCAATTTAAAAATATTTTCCACATTACTGACCTTTCTAACCTCCTAAGTCATCAAAACTATGCTAATCTTGGAACGCTTTTCTCAATGTCTTTTGAGCATAGAAATAAAATTTTAAAGAAATTGAAGTAATCTCTTACCTTCTTAAGGTCCAATAAACCAATTGATCTCAGTGGACAATGAATCCATTTATGCATTCAAAAATACTATTTAAACAATGAAAAATTGTGATTTCACCCATAATTACATTACAAAATTCCGATGATAGTTACCAGAAAGTAAAAAAATATAAAAACTTTGTTCCCATTCCTACCTTTCCAACAAACTTAAAAATATTTTTAACAGAGTGGTATTGTTACTGGCTAGAGCTTGACTGACTCTACAAAGTTCCTCCAGTAAAACAAATATAAAATTGGAGAGCTTTCCAACAAACTTAAAAGGATTTTTAACAGAGTGGTGCTTGCACTAGCTCTTAAGAGCTTCACTGACTCTACAAAGTTCCTCCATTTAAAAAATATAAAATTGGAGAGTGAATGCTCGATTTATCCATGTTATTAGTCCCTGCCGTAGGCGTAGAGGGACTATAGAAATCGATAAATCGTTGATTGCATATTACTTTGTCCTTTGACCTGAAATATTTGCACAATACCTATTATTGGACCTATGGAAATAAAAGCATATATTTTTATATAATAAAAAGTAACATATACGTACTGACCTGATTGGATAAGAGATTGGAGGTCTTATTGTCGGCTTTGCTATTCCCAATGTACTATATGGAAACATATCCAAAGTTTTTCTTGTAGTTAGTATGTTTTAATCATATATTTTTCCTGTATCTTGCTTCAAGGTTGATTAATGCTAGCATTAGTTCGAATGTTTGTATTATCATTTTCTGCTACCCACATATATCCACAAGTTTTGATATGTAATAAGCATATTGAAAAGTTTTTATATCCAAGATTTATAGTGATTGAGAATTCCAAAGTTTATAGCGTCTTTGGCGGATGTATATTTCTTGAAATGTATTGACACTTATTCTGAGATGCGTCAATGGGACTGACTACGTAAATGTTCACATGACGCGACATTCTACAACACCCCTGACAGCTTAAATGTTTGCATTCCATGAGGTGCTTAAACAGCCTGAGAGTCTTAAATGTTTATGTAAATACGGTTCTCGGAGTACATTTTTCCTCAAAATTTTCTATACAGTTACAGTGAATTTGCACTTGATTGTATACCGCCAGTTCAATAGCCATTGCATGTTTCATCCTTGTTCTGCCATTGAAGCTACATACATTGTTTATTGGTTCAGTGACTGCTTCTTCTTTGATGGTTTGTCGGTTGCTGCCATTGTATGCTTCATCCTCATAATTGTTGAGGCTACATATATTATTTACTGGTTTAGTGAGTGGTTCTTGTTCGTTGGTTTCTCGGTTGTTGCTTGTTGTTGTTTCACTGGTGATTTGAGATGCGCTTCTACATTTCATCATTTCAGAGTAAGTTTTGATGCTGTGGTTTCATTTTGTATTCCTTGTTTGTTGTTTAGTTTGCACTTTGCAAGTAAGAATGTTTGTTTACTTGTAGTTGCATGTTCCTTGTGTGTTTCTGGTTCCTTTTTTGCTTGGGTTGCAGTTTCGTAATCGTTGGAGATACATATGTTGTTCACTGGCTCGGTGGTTCTTGTTGGTTCATTGGTTCCCGAGTTGTTGGTTATGATTGTTTGGTTGGGGTTTTCACTTTGGAGCGTTGGGGGTGCAGTTCGGCCTCTTCGTGCTTTCTCGTTGGTTTGGTCCTTGCTGGTTTCTTTTATTTGATTCGGCCTTGCAGGGTTGGGGTGCAGCGGCGGTGGGTGGGGCTTTTTTTTTTGGATTGTTATTGTTTTGTTTGGGGTTCTTTATGGTGTTCAGCCCATGCCCCCTCCAGTGGTTATGCAGTTGTTTTATTTTCCATGTCTGTCTGAGTCGAGATCTGTTAGTCTATGAGATTTTCCTGGTGTTGTAGTCCTGCCATGAAAGAAAATAGTTGCATGCAAAATTGTTTGAGGATTACATGTGAAGTTACAATACCCGTTGTTTTTTTGTTGGAATAAATCATATGTATGCAGGGTACATTTATAAACCATGTATGGTCATATGTGTGGATATGACATGACATGTCCTTTCTCCTCTACATAGACTAGTGTGCACAGGATGCAATTTGTATTGTTCTTGGCATATGATATGTGCAACAAAGATTCTGCAAGATTATATTTTCATGTCTGGAAGCATGTGTGGGTAATTAGCCACGAAAAACTGCGAACTTTTATCGTGGGCATAGCAGTCTGTGTAGAGGATAAAGAACATGGCTAGAGGGAATATGTGGATAAATTCCCAGGGAAAAGCAGAAATCGTTTAGCTGCGGCCATGCAATTGAGTGATATTTTGTGCCTTGTAATATATTTTGGCCAGAGAAAAAAATTGTACACGTTTACAACCATGGATAGAGAAGCGCAAAGGTTCATGTTTCTACCTTTGTAGACTGTTCGTTGAGTCAGTTTTGTTCTATGTACATATTGCTTGTTCTCCACTGAATACCAGCTTCCATTGGTGTTCATTAAATTTTGTGGGTTCCCAAATTGAAACAAACAAAGTAGTTGGAGAAACGGAGAGAGTCTCGATTGCATCGGATGAATAGGATATAGAAAGCTGCATGCTCGTACTGTTGTTCCATATTGCGTTGTTTTGTATTTCATTTATGGTCTGGATATGCGTTAAGCTAGTTGTGTGCCTTCCTACATGGTAATTTTTCTTGGTTGCATATGTTTATTCCTGCATACTAAGCTAGTGCATGTCCGTTGTGTTTGCGCTACATTGTTGCATTTAAACAAACAGAATGGCTGGATAGGATGAAGGACTCTTTGGCGGGTAAATAGTCCTATTTCTTTTTGTTTTACATGTTTGTTTTCAAACTAACTTGCCTTCCTTTCAATTACATCTTCTACGTTGTTGCCTTGGAAAAAATAGGTTGCTTGGATAGGGAGATGAATTCTTCTGTGTAGCGGCGAAGGTTTCTGTGGTACAATCTTCTAAAAGGTATACCAAGTGTGCCAGAAAATTAAAGATACAAACTGGGTGGGGGCATATAATATAGAATGCATATATTTGCATAGTGCTGATGTCCATATGCAAATGCTTGCATAAGAAAAAGTTGGACTAGTGACACGGCCATGAGCAGTCAGTCATCCCAGACATCGGTGGACCGACAAGGCCAAAGGTAAAGATGCATGCGCTCTGCTCTTACTATGTTTACTAGACAAATTTCTCGGGCTATATATTCATCTATGGCATGGATAATATGCTTATGCCATCTGTAGTACATGGTTTGCAGCTCGCAAGAAGTATCAACAAGTACGAGCGAGACGTCGAACCTATTGCATGTTCTGCAAACTAAGAGGTGTCGTTTCGAAACTCTGGCTCCATAGTTCATCAAAAGTATGCGTGTACTTGTAGCACACTACCATTCACTTTAGTTTTCCTGTTCAAAAAAATTCTTCAGGTCTAGAGTTATGAAATCCAAAGTACTGTCAATAGAGGCCTTGAACAACCGCCAAACTGGATAGGTGTTCGTCGGGGACATAATGGTTGTCTATACCACCTACTTGGACAAGAAAAACAAAAGTAGACCCATTATGCGTGCTGATATGACAAACAAGGACGCCATGATGACAATCACACTGAATGTTCCTCCACAACTTGTCCAGAAACATGCAGAAAAGATATTGCAACGTAATGGGATATCCATTACAAATTTTAATATATTGCCAAAAATAGTATATGACTGTGGTGATTGCGATCGAATTATTTCGGTCAATGAAACAGGCATTATGGAAAAAATTCCTCCTATTTGTTCAGAATATCACTTCCTCCCGGACTCGACTATTAGGCAACTTGCACAGAGCACTGATATTTACCCAATGGGAACGATTGGGGTTGTTGTCACACTGGCCAGGAAATTTGGGTCGCAACAATTTCTCTATATAAAGGATGGAGAGTCAGACAACGAGAAGGCAATGGTACTACTTTTCATATTCAGTTTTGTTGTTTACTTTCACTTCTACATGTATGTCAAATAAGTTACACAAATATTTCACTGTTCCATGTTGCAGCTAAAATTGTTCGATACGTATTCAGATTTTTTTTCGTCAATGGAACAACAATTGCATAGAGGGAAGATTCCACTTATGTTGTTCAAAAATATAACAAAAAAGAAGGATTCTAGAGAAACGATCTTTCGGACAACCCAGTCAACGTTTGTAACAGAGTTGCGAGTAGATACAGTAAAGGATCTGGAGAAGCTAGCTAGCTCTACAATTGTTGTGTGTATACATTTACAAAATCATCCTCACTTTTCTTATAGAAATAACCTTCAACAAATTTCAGCAACTGTTAAAAAAAAAATTTGTTTTAAAGGGGAGGGTGGGATGCAGTTGTCTATTATATTTTTCAATGTATTAATTCCTTTGCTCGCATTCCCAGGTTGAAGGTCTTTTAGTTGCATCCAATGTGTATTCGACCCCCTTTGATCCTGTTTGTGCAAAATGTCATTCCGCTGCCTCTGCCTCCACTTTGATAACTGATGATACGATTGATTGTCTGCGATGGGGTGAAAAATGTCCATATATTTATGGACATTGCCTCAGTGGTGTTATTCAAACCGTGGGCAACACAACCGTGCACTGTACGATCAGGCATCTGTTGTTACAAAATGTGCTTACTGAGTTGGCAGAGTTGTCGTATGAAACATATCTACAGAAAAAGGCAAGCAGTGTCTACATGCTACGACAGCTTCAGATACAAAGCAAACTCACCTTAAATGAGGACAATTTTTTTTTGCATATCGGCTGAAAAGGGGGAATTTTTTTTTATATGAAACTTTGAGAGGAAGCGAAAATACCTCATGTCTCTCTGTAATAGTTGTTCAACATCCAGATGAAAGTTCCTTTCAACAGAAAACAAATGCGGTGACGTCTTTTCTTTGTATATCAAATTGTTTGGTGCAAAGGTCGATGGGTTCTGCTCTATGGAACCTTATGGGAACTTTCTTGTGGACTGTTTAAAGTATGGTTGGTTCTTGGTTATTTGCTTTGTCTGTCAATTTGTGTACCCTGGAACTCCAACTGTTCTTTGGAGGACACCGAACAGTATAATTGTTTTTTTTAAGCCAGCTGGGACGCAGATCCACCTGCTAATTTCTATGGTGTTGTGATGCAATTGTACTGTCACTTGCTTTAGCAGATTTCCTTGATCGATGAACTTGGTAAAACTATTGTTCTGAAATAATTTGAAATCAACGAATATATAGTGTCTGAACTGCGACTGTCCTCACATACAAACAAGAGGCTCTTAAAATACAAATTGGTTGTTGTTTTTGTATTTTTTATTATTTGATGAAGTTAGTTAGATTAATATACTGGAATAATTTGAAATCAACGAATATTTAGTGTGTGGAATGCAATTGTGCTATCATATGAACAACAGGCCCTTAAAATTCAAATTGGTCCTTGTTATGCTTGCAGTTATAGAATTTAAAAAAAAAAATCTTTTCTTTCCTTGATTCTTTTAAGAAGAAGTGATTTAACATCCTTTAATAATTTAATGCGCCAGCTCTCAAGTCCATATGTCAATCTTTATATGGTGTATCTTCGAACACTATTCGGAGGACAGGGAACAATGAAACTGCAATGTTGCCCCATGCAGCCCACAGGTTCCTTTGTCAATTTGTATATTGCAGAGTTGTGGGTAGATTTTGTACAGTGCGGAACAATAAAGTCCCAATTTTCATCCCGCGAGCCCGAACAAAAGAGGCCCATTTTTCATCCCGCCATCCCCACAGCCCCCGATAAAAAAAAATCGTTAAATATGAAATACATATAGAATTGTTACGGGACAATAAAAGTGCAATGTTCAGCAAACTAGCCTGAGTCCTCTTATCCATTTGTATATGGCGGAAGTCTGGATGCTATTTATCGCAGAGGGAACAATGGAGACTCTATTTTTGGCCCACCCAGTCGCAAACCCGCCATCCAAAAACTACCTAAAAGTGCAATGTTCAGGAAACCAACCCGAGTCCTCCTGGAAATTTGTATATCGCAGAAGCCTGGGTGGTATATGTAGGAGAGGGGACAATAGAGACTCCTTTTTGAACCCGCCAGGCCGCCAACCTGCAATCCAAAAACTGCCCAAGTATGGAATGAGGAATTTGCATATGCTGTATAAAATCTCATTCCATAGTTAATATAGAGACTATGTCCACAAGTCCGCTTGTCAATTTGTATGTCGCGGAAGTGAAGATGTTATTTGCAGAGCACAAAAAAATATATGCTTAATTTTAAGCCCGCCAGGTCACGAAT
>JZKD02S1674112.1:626791-637987 GCA_000966675.3 Picea glauca | reverse complement strand
GTGTTCAGAGCATAACAATTAGCCAAAAATGATTATTCAATCACAGAAAACAAACATAGGCTCACCAAAACATGTCCTCAATCAATGAGGGCTTCAAGCTCCCTGGAGCTTGCTGTAACTTCAATGGTGCAAAACCTGCAAAATAAGTCTTCAAATGGCCTCGATAACAGTGCCAATGGATTCAGGACGTCCAAAAACCCCTAGTTGGGCTTTTACAGCACCTCAATTGGCCAAAAGATGAAGAAGATAGGCCTCCTGCCATTTTCCTCCTTCAAGCTTGTTGTCTCTGCATCTACAAAACACACCCTTCTGTAATGAACCTAGCACAGACGTAATATATAGCGTAAAAACCCAGCACTGGGTGCAACCACACCAACGGTGCAAACTGTAGGATGGTTATGGGCACGCCAGCCCCTAACCACCTACACCTGGGCACATAGGGGTCCATACGACCGCGCGCTTGGGCAAAATGGAAAAATGGTTGAAACCGCTCTAACTCCCCTTCCGCGCCCCAGTCGTGGTCACATGCAATACCATAAGACCGTGACTTTACAAACATAAAAAACCACGCGCCCTTTCCACATAGGGCATGGTAATATAAATATACCCATTCAACCGGAGTTTTTCTTACGGTATAACTTCCCGCGCAATACATATATATACATGGTCACATAGCAAGCAATATGACTACGGGTCGGGGCTAAGTCCCGGCCCGACCCCCCACCAAACTATAAAAATTGCAAATTTAAATATAATCAAACTCGTATACATTACAAGTCAGAACCGATGGTCCGTTGGTCGGACAGTCCTTGCGAAGGTGCTTAAGTGGTGGGGAGGTCTGGGGGTTGAACCCCACAGACCCATAAAAATTTTGATTAACAAACCAAAATAGACCAATATCGGGGTGCCACGTGGCACCTTACCATTTGCCAAAACCATGCCACATGTCACATTGCTATTAGACCACATCTGCCAATAGATGACTACCATGTCACCAGCTGCCCTGTCAGCGTACTTCATGCCACGTCACCTGTACGACCTCTGCCACATCAGCCTATACGGACTGCCCAGTCAGCGTCATGTTTTTGCCTATTTGACGTTTCGGACAGATCGCGATATCTCTCGCTCCTGACGTCCATTTGAGATGAAACGAGTTGCGTTGGGTTCGCAACGACGAGGCCTACACTCTCGTCCGTTTTGAAGTGATTCTGAGAACGTTGATTTTTGGGCTAAAATTTGACCCCTGGTCCAGATTTTCATCAGAGGATGATTAATCAAGGAGAAAATTCCAAGGATCTTGCATACTGCGGAACCCGTGCCTGTGTTTGTCGCAGATACCTTCAATGTTTTCAACCGAAGAACTGGATCCAATTTCTAAGCATAGATGTACAGTACTCAGTAGTTTTCTTATTTTTTTAAATGGATTTGCTATTATGAAATTTTGGACATGGACTCTTCATCTCTGCCACTTTTCTGGGTTTCACGCATGTTATAATTGGCATACTTCAGTTCTCTCATACTTCTTCGATCTTATGTTTACTAATACCAATGTAAAATGTTCTAGCAAAATCATTCTTCTTGTTTCTAGAGATGCAATTATTAAGTTTTAATGATAATTAGTACAAAACAAAGTTCACTACTTCAGTTGGTATGTTACAGTCTGGAATAATGTATCAAGAACATAACTGCATGTGCACGTTGCAATAAAATGTAATATTCAACAACGCATTTCCTAATAACTAGTAGATCATGATTTTGCAACAATGGGGCTTCTTTGAAACCAATTCGCACTTACGAAAAATGTCTTTCACCTTTCTATTTTCCCAATTCACGCGTTTCCAACCACCTCTTCCCCTTTCTTTAAATTGACCCTCTATTGTTCCCTATCCCACAACTGCCACCTAGAGTTCCGCCATATAGAAATTGACAAGAGGACCCCGCTGGTTGCATCAACATTGCACCTCTACTTTTCCAGGACCTCCAAATAGCATTCGTAGCTCTGTTATATACAAATTGACAGATATACAAATTTGCAACCGTTCTTAGATCATGCCCTTTTCCGTATTATGGTCGACCTATCATGCCCTTTTCAAGATCTCTTCTTTTTAACACATTTTTCAATAAAAAATTCCGAAACATGAAATATTACCCTTTTCCATATTACGGTCCACCTATCATGCCCTTTTCCATGATGCACATTTTTTGCACTGAAAACTTTCAAGAAATACAATTTAACCACCGCTTCCTCGCATATTTACTAGAACTATTGTCAACCCATTTTGAAGCCCATCTGCCCACTTTCCATACTTCACCATTTGTTCAAATTTCTTTAGGGAATCGTCCCTTTGTCGGGTTGAATAAATATCTTGTGTTGGCGTGCTTTTGGAATTAGCAGTTGGCAATTATATATAAGATCTTATTGCTACGCATGGAATTAGCAATTTCCCTATTCCATACTTAGCCATTTTTCCAAAATTCCGCAAATATACAAACCGGTCATTGAACTGCCCCTTCATGATCTCTTCCTGACTATCCCCGTAACCCTTTTTTGAATCACATCCAACTACTTTTCAGAACTTGCCATTCTTTCCTTGCTCTCTGTTGTCTCTGTCACCTTTGCACTTCTCTACAATAAAAGAAAATATAAAGTTTTATATATATATATAGACATATCTTGTTTCTAAATATGGAATTACTGGCATTTAATTCTAACAGGCCATCATGCAGAAACCATATATATTCTCATTGATGGGCGAAAGGGACGAGGAAATCTCGTATTCATGCGCATTTAACCAAAATTTGCAGGGAGATTATATTGTCCCTTCCGAGTGTTAATTTCAAAATCATGAAATCCCTTTCACACCGCGTGGCCTTCCCACGTTCAAGAAACCTCCATTCCTTAATTTCTCTTCGTCGTACCCACCACCTTCGCATTTCTAAATATGCAATAAATAAACTTTACTCCTAACAGTTCATCATGCACCACCAATACCGATTGTCATTAATCAGCAAAAATTTCGAGGAGCTTTCCCATTCATAAGAATTTAACCAAGATTTAGCAAAAGGTTACATTATTCATTGTGACTGTTCATTTAAACCATCATATGCAGCAAAGCAACCTTCTCATAAACCTATGGCATCAGTTCCACACCAGTTCTGTGGAGATACAGTGAGCATCTTCGGCTATCACGACCAGAAATTCCACTGGTCCAGGGTATTTTCTTATTACTCAACCTCTTCCACAGAGAACCAAGTAATTTGGACCTCCGAGATTGCTCATGCAGGCTGTGTCCCTGAGGTTTTTGACTGTAAGGACCTAGTCTCTTGGTGCACTGAAAAATTTATTGCAAAGAAAAGAATTATTCCACTGCATGACCGCTCTTTTGTTTCTTTGTCATCTCAGGTCTTCCGGCAATTGTTGAAATTGCCCGAGCCAACATTGACGTTCAAAGGAGAAGATTGAAAACAGTTCCTAGCAAAGCATAATAATGGATTGGACCTCTTGCCCCCTTTTTTGGAAAACCCGGATCTAGTTCCTGAAGATATTACAAGCATGCAGGTTAGTTCATTTAAAAATCCTTTTCGCGAAATTGTCTGGTTGTTTACAAGAATAACGGGACAGGAATCCACAACTACTGTTTCCCGCATGGCTCTTTACATTTTGTATTTCACAGTCAACGAACAAGCCATTTTTTATTGGGGAAGGATAATTTCTTATGAAATCTCTTCCCAATTGTCAAGCTACAAAAGGGGAAATAAATTTTATATGTCATCCTATTTAGTTTTTGCAATAGCACATTCCTGTCGATTTCCGCAACTGTCTATGTCCAAGAATGTCAACTGTGATTTCCACCCAGTAACGTTCTGGTACCAGGCCTTGTGGAAGCACAAGGCGTCCCATTGTTTTTATGAGGATTTTAATGACTTCATGTCTGTTTTCAAACTTTTGTTGTTAGGAGTAAATGCTCCCCGCTTATCTGAACAGACAACTAATTTTTTGGACAAAAAGGGAACAATCCAACATTTGGATAATTACACTTTCATAAGAATTTTTGGCTCCACAGAACAACCTGCTCTCCTTCCATGTCACATTATGGACATAATTTTTATTGCAGAAGTAGCACGTCAATACATCTACTAGTTCCATCTGTTTCAAAGGAAGAAAAAAAAACAGTTCATTCCTATGCCTTGGAAAATAGGGGAGTTCGTGTTGAAAAACGTCAACAAATTTGACAATTTCGCAGCACATTTTAGTATTTCCAACCTCAAATATGCTAAACACATAAAAGGATTTGACCCCTATGATATTTTTAGACAACATTTACATTCACTTGGCCTCGACGATTGTTTTGTAAATAAACACCTACCCCAAAACAGAGACATTCACAGGCATGCCTCTGACGTCGGCGAGGTAGAGAGAGTGAAAAGATGCACCAAATTGTACATGCAATAGGGGAAATACCCTAGTGACAAGAGTGTTCAATCCGCAAATACCACTCCAAAAAGTACGACATCCCGAAGCATCGCTCGAACGGCCCATCACAACAACAAAGAGACCCAAAATTCTTCAAATGGAGGAGGAGATAATGACCCTCCTCACTCTAAAATTGATAGTTCTCACAAGATTCCAGTAGAGAAGAAGATAAAATAAAATGTGGGGTAGGCAGAAGACCCGGAAATTCAGAGTGAGAACATGGACATTGACACTGATCTGGATGCCATGTTCCCCTTCTTTGATCAACCTGAGGATGCCATCCACCATAGCCATCCAATGGACATATCCGTTGCCCAAAATCTTGACGAAGATGAATCCTTCGTGTTCCAGAGCACTATTTTTAATAGCCGGAACAAAAAATTGATATCTCAGAAAAAAAAAATGTTAAAAATATCAAAGGAAAATCTTGTTCAGAGGTTGACGTTGCCAACATGCGGTCGTCCCAAATCTGTCGACTTCACACTGCGATCGGAGAATCACTTCATGACTCCATTGAACGCATCGAGACCCACAATTCCAAACCGAAGGACCGAGTCAAGGAATTGGAAGACGCTTTCTTTCCTATTCCATTGCTTGTCGATCCTTTGGAAATAGCCATGCCTGGCACCCCTGCACCCAATGTAAAAGCACCCTCCACCCTGCTCACATCTTGTAAAGGATATGTGGAAAAAAATATAACAAAAAGAATGGAACTGGTTATTGATGCCTGGAAAATATCACAAACCATCGCTTCCCTTGGAACCAAGGCACATAGCTTGCTCACGATTTTGCAAGCCGAATTAAAAGATGAAGAAAAATTCTTCTTAAAAAAAAAAGAGAATATCTTCCATCCAAAAACTGGATTGGCCAATTGAATGCATGTTGGAAAGAAAAAGTAAACAACTTGTGTCTCATTGTTCAGTCATGTGAACAAGTCGTATCGAAGAAAGATAAATTATTCACAAAGCTGTCAAATATAGACTTAGCCAGAAAAACAAACGACTTCCAAGACCCTCTCTTAATCGCAAACTCCTTGCCCTTAACCATAGAAGAGTTCGATAAACATGTTGCTATATTGAAGACCTTCTCTCTGGAAATTTTTTACAACATCCTTTAATTTGATCAATCTCACGTCCATGACTGGCTAGTCAAATATGCAGTACAGAATGAGGAAATTCATCAGGCTCTCTCTAATCTTTCTATCGACTTCCAGGAATTAGAAAATGATCTTTTCAACAAGATCCGAAATGAGATCAACATCACCCCAATGAGAGCATACATTGAAGAACGGGTCGAAAGGCAATTGAAACAAGCCACCAACGAAAGACAACAGGCAGTTGTCAGCATTCCAACAGTCGTGGAGAACATCCTTGAAACCACAGTCGTCACTGACATCAATGAAAGGGAAGACACAAGTAAATACCCAAAGCGCTCATATGTACCCTCACTGTAAGTTTACTCATCCTATCTTTGTTTCTCAGCCCAGTTATTCCGCTTTCTTAAATAAACATGTATAGGCAAACACTTATACCTTTCCATTTATTTTCTTTTGCAGCTGTTGCACTCTATCTTCTTTCCACAATCCCGTTTCTTGTAAATATTTCTCTAATGGTTCACGGGAGCCTCAATCCCAGTCTACATGACAAACGCATTGAAATTCCGGTTTATATGTAACACACTTTGTTTTTTTTTGTATATTTCAAACTTTGCAGTGGTATGTAACACACTTCTATTTTCTAACGGATTTCAAATAAAAATGCATCTAAATTTTTATATCCTAAAGACTCAACTCTTATCTTTCAACACTATGTATAACAAATGCATTTATTTTTTAATATGTTAGACTTTTATTCTTATCCTTCAACAATCCATATGGCAAATGTTCACAAATACATTAATTTTGTTATATTTCTTATCTCTTATTAATTTTATGTCATCATATATTTTTAATGTCATCATATATTTTTATCTTTCACCAGTCCACATTGAAAATGCATTTAAATTTCCAAATTTAATCTTGCACTGTCAACAAATTTTTTACTTTCTTATATACTTTCAAAAAAAAAAAATGTTTGTTATATACTTTCCAAAATTAGATGGTGCTCAGCCTGCCAACTGTCATTTACTTTTTCCCCATCTTCCAAAATATGCACCTTACACACAATATTTCCCTCATATACATTTTGCACCAAACACTTCGTTTCATTTACACTTCGACCCCATTTTTCAAAATCTGCTTTCTAACTTCCTTGGCAGGGACTCAGTTGCCACGCAACCTTGTTCAAAGTCGTGATATTGTAGTAAAAATTAAATCTCCTAGCAAAAGATCCTATGAGATGATGTGCCTGGTTGGTCAAGAGCTGATAGTTATCCATATTTCGATATTTGTAAATTGGTGAAGTTTCATGAAGTAATGAGATTTCAGATTTTATGTGTGGAGAGAAAGAAGAAACGTACATGATATATTTTTTTGAATAAGAATAATTTATTTAAATATTATTTTATATTTATTGAAGGTTATGAGGGTAGAAAACTTTGTATGTGTTTTTTTTCTTTTTTAATTTTATATTTGAAACAATATTTGTATTTAAAAAAAAAATATTTTTTTAAATACAAAATAGAAATTAAAATAATCAAATTATAATTTCTTTTAAATTGATATATTAATAATAATAATAATTTTTAAGGTTATGATCAAGTCATAAACTAACTTGGTGTATAAGATTCTTTTGTTTGTGGGACAAGAGATATCAAATTGGTGGTGTTTGAGACCCCTATTTGTGGGATAAGAGACCCCCTCTGCCCAACGAACCTCTTAAATGGTTATATCAACTTAAATATCAAACATTAAGTAATCTAAATGGTTAAAAACACCTTTAAATATAATTTATTTTACCTCCCATTACTATCACAAATGACAATCAATCAATCAATCACACTAATATGGATATGGATGATAAATGTAGTTTTCCATTATTAATGAATTCTTAATTAGGTCAACGAAAGTGGGGTATTGTTATCAGTTATGGATATGGATGATAAATGAAGTTTTCCATTATTAACAAACACTTAATTAGATCAACGAAAATGGGGTATTGTTATCATTTCACTGAGATTCAAAATGTTTCAATGATATGTTGATGTTTGTAAAAATGGATGAGACAACTTTGACGGAGTAGAAATCTGCAAAAAAATTCATTTTAATATTGTTAAATATATTTTTTCATTATTGAGTGTTTAATTAGATCAATAAAAGTGGGGTGTTGTTATCATTTCACTAAGATTCAAATGTTGTGAAAATGGTGAGACAACTTTGATAGAATAGATACTTATACTTATAGTTTTTATTTGTGCCTTAATATTAAATTTAAAATAAAGTAGCCTTTACTTACGCTTTTTTATTTACATTTTAAAAATAAATAAAAAATAACATTTTAATAGTTATCTAGTTCCATCTTTGTTAATACAATAACAATTTTTATCTGAAATGTTTTTTAAAAATGTATAAAGAATTGTATAGTATAACAAGTGTTGCATGGCAGCGTAGTCCCTGTCAGGGTTGAAAGGGAGTAAATGCGACCGTGTACAGACACATGGGTTGCAAGTTGCAGTACACGTGGTATCCATGCAGAATTTAGTATTTCTGAATTAGTTTTATTTGAAATTTATCAGAAATTATTAATGTCTGCTATATCAATGAAGGTTCCTAGTATCTAAGTTTGATAGAACAGGCAAGATTTAAAAGGAGCATGGACAAAAAAAATTAGTGTACAATAGTATTACATTTAAAAGGTTCTTGGACACAAAAAGATTAGCATACAATAGAATAGTAGTAACGTCTATTACATAGGTTTGTTTTCTTTAATTAGCATTTCCGGATTAGTTTTCTTTAAAACAATGCCTCATGGACAGAAAACAAATTGAAATTTATCAAAGTATAGGTTCCTGGACACCATAAATTATACATACGAAATATGTACTTTTATAAAGTACATATTAACTTGTATAGATACCAAATATGTACTTTTATAAAGTACGGGCATGAGATTTTATAGAGCATGCATAAAGTCCTCATTCCATACTTAGGAACTTTTTGGATCGCGGGTTATCAGGCTGACGGGCTCAAAATTTGGGTTCTGTTGTTCCGTGCCCTACAAATAGCACCTAGAGTTCCGCGATATACAAATTGACAAGCGGACTTGCGGACTATTTGAATTTTAAGGGCCTTGTGTTGATGTAATAGAACAATTGGAATTGGGCCTTGAAATTGCAATGAAGATGACATACTCTCTATATGTGTGAGTAGAAAAAAAGTATTAAACAATTTTATGACATTTATATAAAAAAAATTAAAAAGTGTGTTACATATTCCTGGAAATTAAAAAGCAAAAATATATATGTGTGTGTGTGTGTGTGTGTGTGTGTGTGTGTGTGTGTGTGTGAAATACGATATCTCAAATTTGAATGAGTGATTTATCCCAAATTTAATTTTGAAAATGACGAAGCAGAAAAAGATATGCATCGAAAAAAAGAGAATTGAAATAAAATAAACAGAATGTCTTGACATTCAGCATAGCTAAAGATGAAAATCTACGAGCACATAAATATATAAGGAGAAAAAAGAATAGTTTTATTTGGAATATATGAAAAAATAATAGTTTGCTACATATTCCTGGAAATTTAAATGTGTTTGTCATATAGACTGGGATTGGGGTTGTCGTTGACCATAAGAGAAATATGTGCAATAAATAGGACCATGGAAAGAAGAAGTGGGAGACAGTAGAGTGTAATACCTGAAAAGTAGAAATGGGAAGATATTAGTCTTTGGCTATAGATTTCTATTCAGAAAAGGTGGAATAACTGGATTGATAAAGAAAGGACTATAAGTATAGAGTTACAACGATGTTACATATAACTATTTTTGGTATTTGCTTGTTGATGCCTTTTCTTGTTGGTTTTCATCTCAGACCCACTTGAATAACTGGATTGATAAACAAAGTATTTATAGCGATGTTCCATATAAGTATTTTTACTACTTACTTGTTGATGCCTTTTCCTGTTGGATTTTGTCGGCGACCCGCTTCAAGTTCTCTTCAATGTATCTTCTCAAGGGGGTGACGTTGATGTCATCCCAGATTTTAATGCTGAAAAGTTCATTTTATAATTCACTTAGATCAATAGAAATATTACACAGAGCCTGATGAATGTCTCCATTCTGTACCAAATAGCAGACTAGCCAGTTGTCCATTTGTTCTTCATGATATTCAAGAATCCTGTAAAAATTTTCTAAAGACAACACCTTAAAATTATCAACTTGGTTAGCGAAATCTTGCTTGGTTAATGCCAACGAGTTGATGATTAAGTTGGGGTCCTGGAAGTCGTTGGTCCTTCCGACTAAGTCTATTTTGGTGAGCTTTGTGAATAATGTTTCTTTCTTTGATATTGCTTGCTCACATGAATGGACGATCAGATACAAGTTCTTCACCTTCTCTTTCCACCATGCTTCTAATTGAGTGAGTCATTTTTTGGATAGGAGGTCATGTTGTCTTCTTGTCGTGTCTACCATGTTGTTGACATGAAAGGAAAAAGGGATGACCGTGTGCAAATAGAAATTTTCTTCACTTTTTAAATCTGTTTGTAGAAGTTCGAGCAAGTTATGTGCCCTACTTCCCAGGGATTCCATATTTTGTGATGTTTCCCAGGCCTTAGTAATCAGTTCCATTCTTTTGTTGATATTTTTCTCCACATATTCTCTACATGATGTGAGGAAGGTGGAGGATCCTTTTAGGTTTGGTGCAGCGGTGCAGGGAGTTGCAGGCATGGCTATTGCCAAAGGACTGCCAAGCAATCACATAGAAAACAAAGCTTCCTCTAATTCCTTGATCTCGTCCTTTAGTCTAGCATTCTCGGTCTCACTGACTCCAATGGAATCATGAAGAGCATCTATGGTTACCATGTGAAGTTCAGATATTTTGGACACTTGCATATTGGCAAGGTCAAGCTCTGAACGATGTTTTCTTTTCTTATTTTTTACATCTCTTTTTTCAATAATTAATTTTTTAGATTTTCTTTCAAAAAAAACACTCTAGAATATGAAGGATTCATCTTCGTAAAAAATTTCGACATCAACTATGTCCATTGGGTAGCTATGGTGAATCGCCTCTCCCGGTTGTTCAAGGTTGCAGAATATGCTATCTAGATCAGTGTCAAGATCCATGTTTTCACTCTCAATTTCGGGCTCGTCCGCCTCCCCTACAATTATTTTTCCCTTCTTCTCCATGGAAAGCTTATGAGAACTATCAATTTTACGATGAACCTCATCTGTTTGAAAAACTTTGGGTTTCTTTGTTACTGTGGCGGGTCGTTGGAGCGATGCTTTGTTACTGTGGTGGTTATGGTCCTCAGGTCCAAAGATGTTCACTTTATCTCTACAGAACTGTTGTGGAGGTGCTACCAGTAGTTTATGAAAACGTTGGTTTTCTCCAGATGCTTCTTGAAATGAACAAATGGAGGGGATAATATAACCCCCCAGAAATGTTGGTTCAATGTGTGCGAATGGAAAATCTTCTCGAGCTCTTCGCTCATTAATGGCAATCTCTATGCGTGTTGTATGGTGAGTTGTTAGAATTAAAGATTAATTATTACATACTTAGAAGTGTGAAGGTGGCGGTAACGGCGAAGAACATTTAAGGATTGGAGGTTTCGTGAATGAACCAAACTGG
>JZKD02S1674112.1:585704-626781 GCA_000966675.3 Picea glauca | reverse complement strand
GGTTTGCAGACGTTGGTGGTGCATAGAGCTCCTTGCGCCCTGGCACACCAGTCTTCTGTGGAGATTTGTTGCTGGTTCAAAAGTGCGCTCTGGGAGAAAGCTCAGCAACATTCCAAGGAGAAGGGGTGTGCCGCGAAGGGGCTCGAATTGGTATGCCCGCAAGGAACAACGGCAGCGTAGGGAGCAACTCGAGCGCGCTCTGGCTATGGCCACTTCGATGCTGAGACAAAAATCTTGAGCCGAGGAGAAGGCTCTGCTCTCCACCATTGCAGAGAAGGAAATTGGATGCAGCAATCTGGGAACCGCCAATTTGGAGGAGCAATTGTACTCGGTATGCATTGTCGAGGAGGATTTAACGCTGAAGGACCTGTCGACCTTGGAAGCGCCAAGCGACATAGCGAAGGCTGGCAGTGTGGATGGATATCACACTCTCAGGATGGATGCCGATTTGCCTGGCTGTATCGTTGAGGAAGAAGCTCCTTGGCAGAGCATGGATATACCGTTTGATGCTGGAGACGCACAGGGTGACGAGAAGCAAACGGAGGAAAGGAGCGGGGGGCAGGATGACAAGAAGAACAACGTGCCCTTCG
Source organism: Picea glauca (assembly GCA_000966675.3). Lineage (NCBI taxonomy): Eukaryota > Viridiplantae > Streptophyta > Pinopsida > Pinales > Pinaceae > Picea > Picea glauca. Next base: position 626,191 of record JZKD02S1674112.1, on the reverse strand, counting down.
ACGGAGGTGACATGCATGGGTTTCTTTCACGCGAGGAGCACCTGTCATTATTGTTCGAGCTCCGAAGCCACATGGCTGACCTGGAACACCGTGCACACATCATGGGACAGCGCCTAGACGTTCTGTTCGATGCCCACTCTGATGCTCCAACTCGACGCAAGTGTCCACTCTGCGCGCAGTCTTACACCATCCCGGTTGGCTCCACGTGGAAGACCAACGAAGACAACAGGTCACCAATCCCATAGGATGTTCTTGTTTTATGGTTTTAGCTTTATTTTACTGTTTTATATGCCACTAGACTTCAGGGACCTGTCCTGGTTTCCTTCGGGCAGGACAGGTGCCAATGGATTATAGCTGTTTTTGCCATGTTTATATGCTGGTTTCCGGTCTCCGGCAGCATTCTGGACGTTCTAGACTCTTGACCATGTATACTCTGATACATATTTTTGATAATATATAATAGCAGGATCCTCCCCCCTTTTTTATTTAAAAAAAAAAAAAAGAATATAACAGAAATAATATAAATGAGTATAATCGAAATAATATAATCGAAATAATATAACAGAGTGATCAGACATTGACTTATCCATTTGGACTATTACTTCTTTAACATAGAAAGGGAGGGCTTTGAGTATTACTAGATCAACGTAGAACCGAAGTTCAGCGAGTGTTCACACAGGCTGCTGGCCTTATCCCCAGGTTAAAGCAAGTAAGCTTCAAATGGAATACACACAGATACACAGACACAAGAAAGAGTTTTACAGAGACAAAAACGAGATTTTAACAAACGAACAGAGCGAGAGTGATGTTCTCATACCCGGGGCAATATGGATTTGGTGTTGGCAGTGTTCTAATAAGGATTTGGTGTTGGCAGTGTTATATAACACATATAAAACTGTTATAACACAAATGCCGTTATATAACACATATAAAACTGTTATATAAAACTGCATACAAGCTGCATATAAAACTGTTATATAAAACTGCATATAAAATTGTTATATAACACATATAAAACTGTTATATAAAACTGCATATAAAATAGTTTGTATGCGTTATATAACGCATACAAACTGTTATATAAAACTGCAAACGCAAACGCCGTTATATAACACATATAAAACTGTATACAACACATATAACACATATATAACACATATATAACACATATATAACACATATAACACATATAATATGGATTTGGTGTTGGCAGTGTTCTAATAAGGATTTGGTGTTGGCAGTGTTATATAACACATATAAAACTGTTATAACGCAAACGTCGTTATATAACACATATAAAACTGTTATATAAAACTGCATATAAAACAGTTTGTATGCGATATATAACGCATACAAACTGTTATATAAAACTACAAACGCAAACGTCGTTATATAACACATATAAAACTGTATACAACACATATAACACATATAACGCATATATAACGCATATATAATACATATATAACACATATAAAACACATATAAAACTGTATACAACACATATAACACATATAAAACTGTATACAAACGCCGTTATACAACTGTATAAAACTGTATAAAACTGTATAAAATTGTATACAAACTATATCAAACTGTATAAAACTGTATACAAACTGTATACAACACATATAACACATATAAAACTGTATATATAACACAACATATAACACATATGTTGTGTTATATATACAACATATATAACACATATAAAACTATATACAAACTGTATATAAACGCAAACGCCGTTATATAAAACTGTATATAAAAACACAACATATGTATACAACTGTATATAAAACTGTATACAACTGTATATAAAACTGTATATAAAAACACAACATATATATATACAACTGTATATAAAACTGTATATAAAAACACAACATATATATACAACATATATAACACATATAAAACTATATACAAACTGTATATAAAACTGTATATAAACGCAAACGCCATTATATAAAACTGTATATAAAAACACAACGTTATATAAAAACACAACTGTATATAAAAACGCAAACGTCGTTATATAAAACACATATAAAACTGTATATATAACACAACATATAACACATATGTTGTGTTATATATACAACATATATAACACATATTATATAACACAATTTATATATATACAACATATATAACATATATAACACAATTTATATAAAATAACATAAATTTCAAACGCCATTGTAAAATACCTCGAAACTGCTCGCTCGAAACTGCTCCCGCGACCGCGACCGCTCGAAACTGCTCCCACGACCGTGACCTCTGTGACCGCTCGAAACTGCTCCCGTGAACTCGGCGAAATTGCTACCATGACCTCGCCAAAATTGCTACCCACGACCCTTGGCGAAATTGCTACACACAGTACCTCCACCTCGGCGAAATTGCTACCACGACGCTCGGCCAAATTGCTACACAGAGCTCCTAACACAGAGCCACACAACCAAAGAATTTTCGAAACATCCCTCGTCAATGTGTGGCAATTATATAAAAACTCTTTCGGCCGAACTATTGTTCGGCCGAAAATTGTTTCGGCCGAACAATCTTTCGGCCGAACAATTGTTCGGCCGAAAAACTATTACCGGAAAAAAAATATCTGGCCGACCAAATTTGTACACGCAAATCGAGGGCCCAGTTATGGCTCCATTCGATTTGACGTCTACGTTTTCGGCCGAACAATAGTTCGGCCGAAAATAATAGCTTTCGGCCGAAAAAATTATTTAGTTCGGCCGAAAATGTGTTTTTCGAAAATTTGGAGACCCGATTGTCACGAAAGTGTAACCCACCTTCGTGATTTCACCCATATACAAATTTACAAGCGGACTTGCGGGATGGATGGCTCAACATTGTACTTCTATTGAGTTCCGCAATATATAAATTCACAGGAAGACTCCAGCGTTGGCAGGCTCCGAGAAAGGAGCAATACATACTAAATATATACTTTTATAAACTATGGACATGACATTTTATAGAGTATGTGCATATCCCTTATTCCATACTTAGCCACTATTTTGGATCGCGGACTTGCGGGCTAGCTGGGCCAACATTTCACTTCTATTGTCCCGTGTCCTCCATACAACATTCGGAGTTCCACAATATACAAATCCACAGACGAAATTGAATATGTATTACACATTACATGTAATATGTATCGCAGGTTATCGGGCTAGCGGGCTCTAAATTGACAGACAGACTCCACGAGTGGCGGCTCAAAATTGAATATGTATTAGACATTACATATAATATGTAATACATATTACATGTAATATGTACAATATTAAATGGGCAAGCCGACAGTCGGGCTGGCAATATAAAAGTAACTGGAAATCTGAACACGTGTATCTACCAGTTCCGGACCTATAAATTTCTTGAGGAACAAGTAATCCATAGTAAATATGTACTTTTATAAAGTATGGATATCAGATTTTATAGAGCATTTAGGGATTCCTCATTCCATACTTATCCAGTTTTTGGATTACGGGTTCTTGGCTTGGCGGGCTGAAAATTGGGTCTCTATTGTTCTATGTCCTACAAATAGTACCCAGAGTTCCGCGATATACAAATTGACATGCGGACATCGGGTTGGCTTGCTCAACATTGCACTTCTATTATATGTACTTTTATAAACTAGGGACATGACATTTTATAGAGTATGTACAGATCCATTATTCCATACTTAGCCACTTTTTTGGATCGTGGACTTGCGGGCTGGTTGGCTCAACATTGCACTTCTATTGTCCTGTGTCTTCCAAACAACATTCGGAGTTCCGCGATATACAAATACACATATGGAATTGAATATGTATTACACATTACATGTAATATATATCGTTGGTTATCAGGTTGGCGAGCTCTAAATTGACAGACAGACTCCCCGAGTGGCGCGCTCAAAATTGAATATGTATTAGACATTATATGTAATATGTACAATATGAAATGGGCAATCGGACAGTCGGGCTGGCAATATAAAAGTAACTGGAAATATGAACACATGTATCCGCGACTTCCGGACCTAGAAATTTTCTAAGGAATGAGTAATCCATAGTAAATATGTACTTTTATAAAGTATGGATATCAGATTTTATAGAGCATGCACAGATCCGTCATTCCATACTTAGCCACTTTTTTTATTGCGGGTTCTCGGCCTAGTGGGATGAAAATTGGGTCTCTATTGTTCTGTGTCGTACAAATAGCACCCAGAGTTCCACGATATACAAATTGACAGGAAGACATTGGGTTGGCTCGCTCAACATTGCACTTATATTGTTCAGTCTCCTCCATGCAGCACTGGGAGTTCCATGATACAGAAATTGAAAGATGGACTCCAGGACTGGCGGGTTCAATATTGTGATTGTCTACATGTATAACATATAATATATATGTTATATAGTTAACATTATCTAAAAACATTATTTTAAAGTACTAAATTATTAATAATAAATATTGATATTGTACAATTAAATTAAAGAAAATTAGCAAATGAGTCGCAAGCTTCGAGTCCGGGTCCAATTGTAGATCACTGAAGTTTCGGGCACTAGATGTATACCGCGCAGACGGAGCATGAGAGTTGTATGGTGCCCACAAAGGACACCATGGCCACAAAAATTGGAAACTATGAAAACAAACGTTGTTCGATTGGACTCATGATGTAGAGATATAGATGGACATGAAATCTGCCACTCTGCCGTCTGGGAACCCGCAAGGATAGACATGGATTACCAAGTTTTGGATGCAAGATGCACACTCAGAACACGGGGAACGAGAGTTCGATAAGGCATACTGGGGAAGTTGTAGGGATAAAATTGGCTAAGGAAATGAAAGGGCTCGGTTGGACTCGTAGTGCATATTCCATAATCCATGTGCAATAGCAGTTGTGTGGTGACCAGACCAGTATGTGTACAAACCAAGAAAAACTAAATATGTACCTTTATAAAGTGTGGACATGAGATTTTATAGAGCATGTACGGATATCACATCCCATACTTTCCCACTTTGTGGATCGAGGGCTCTCGGGCTCAAAAAATAGGCGTCTATTGTTCCATGTTCTACAAATAGCACCCAGAGTTTCGCAAGATACAAATTGACAAGTGGACGTGCGGGGTGGATGAGATTTTATAAAGCATGTACACTTTTTGGATCGCAGGTTATCAGGTTGGTGAGCTCAAAAATGGGCCTCTATTGTTCTGTGCTTTACAAATAGCACCCACAATTCCGCAATATACAAATTGACAAGAGGACTTGCGAGCTAGCTGGCTCAACATTGTACCTCCACTGATTTCCACGATATAGAAATTGACAAATGAACTCCAGCGCTGACGGGCTCCCAGAAACGAGCAATATATAGTAAATATGTACAGATCCCTTATTCCATACTCAGCCACTTTTTTGGATCGCGGACTTGCGGGCTGTAAATTGGACCTCTAATGTTTTGTGTCCTTCAAATAGCACCCAGAGTTGTGCGATATACAAACTGACAAGTGAACTTGCTGGTTGGTTGGCTCAACATTGCACTTCTATTGGATCGTGGACTTGAGGGTTGGCGGGCTCTAAAATGGGCCTATAATATTTTGTGTCCTGCAAATAGCACCCAGACTTGTGCGATATACAAATTGACAAGCGGACTTGCGGGTTGGCCGGTTCAACATTGTACTTCTATTGATTTCTACGATATAGAAATTGAGAGACAAACTCCACAGCTGGCGGGCTCCGAGAAATGAGCAATGCATACTAAATGTGTACTTTTATAAAGTATGGACATGACATGTTATAGAGCATGTACAGATCCCTTATAACATACTTAGACACTTTTTTGGATCGCGGACTTGCGGGCTCTAAATTGGGCCTCTAATGTTCTGTGTCCTGCAAATAGCAACAAGAGTTGCGCGATATACAAATTGACAAGTGGACTTGTGGGTTGGGTGGCTCAACATTGTACTTCTATTGTTTTGTGTCCTCCAAATAGCTATCAGAGTTCCATGATATACAAATTGTCAGACGGAGTCCAGAATTGGCGAGCTCAACATTGAATATGTATTACACACACGAAGACAAGTGAATGTAGAGGAAGATATGGAGTGTCGAAGGAGGCACAAAAAAAATAAATAGCTGCAAACGAGGTCAACAAATAGAGACAGAGTAAACGAAAAACTATTTAATATGGAACACAGGCAGTAAAAACACACCTTTGCATGAATTCCTCTACATCTCTGCTTAGGAGTTCTTTGTGGCGTCTAGTTTTCTGGTTTGTTTCTATGAAAAAAAGTAGAAAAAATAAGGAATATGAACACAAGTTAACATGTAAACAAAAAGGCAAGTACTATGTACATATACTAAAAAAAATAGAATAAGATGAATAGAGTAACAAATAGCTTTTAGAAGGATGTACCTTTTTTGTTTCTTTTGCATAATGTATAATTTATAATTCAAGTACAACACCAACTATATGGTCACTAGACCAGTATGTGTACAAATCAGGGAAAACTAAAAAGCTAGATAATTTGTTTTTTTTGCAACAAGCTATACAAATATACTTTGAAATATAGAAATATGACTTTGCAAAATGTTTGATGTATATCTCATAATTCAAGTGCAATACCAATTGTATCGTGATCAGAACAATATGTGTCTAAGATAAACATATTGTATTGAGGAATGGGTACATTCGACCACACATGGTCAATAAGTGTGTTTTGCAGATGGCTTGTGTTGTGCAAAAGAAAGTGGAGACTGTATTTGCACATGTAGTTTTCCAATTCTTTTGTTATGCCATTCTTTTGTAGCATGTCAATATTGAAGTCTCCTACAAGCACAATGGGTCCGTTCAGATGGAAATGATCCAATGCATTGGAAATAACATATACTATGTTGGAGAATGTTGCATGGGGAGCAACATACAGATTCGGTATCGCAATTTCTATTTCATGGAAAAAAACTTTTGCAAGCACCACCTCAACATTCTTTTCTTCGATATGTATATGCTCCAAAATTGGTACATGTTTTTTCACCAATATAATCACCCCATGTGTAATGTAACTTGATATGCAACTATGATTTGAGAAAAAAAAAATTGCATGCATAATGCCATGTATGTTTCCTACAAGCACAAAATATTGGATTGCATTGTATAATAATCATTGAGTATATCATCCATGTGTGCATTAAAGTTGTGTGTGTTAAGCGAGAGAATTGATACAGATGATTTTTTTTGTATGAATTGGTAATCATAGTGCATTTTCCATTTTGCGGTGGTCCTAAGTTGTTCCATTTCAATATCAACTTTGTGTTTGACTTTGAAGTTATCTTTTGTAAGAGGACTTAATAAATACAAGGAGTCTATGTTTCTGACATGGGATAATTCTGTGTATACAAGTCTATGTATCTGAATTCCAACAGGCTAAAATGAAACATTATCAAGTGTTAGTCCTTGTGATATGTGGACTGTACGTGCACATGCAAGTTAATTGGAAATTGTTTTCAAATTTTCAGTCGACCTATCTTTGTTGATGTCGATATTGGCTTTGATATTCGCAAAATAGGTGTCCAACCGCTTCCATTGTTTGAATTATATAGATAAGACAACTTGCTTGCTTGTCGCTTGCCTATATGCGGTTCATGGAACTTAATCCAAAGGACATCAAGTTTTTATGTTTTCATATAGCCTTTGAGTATTCCTTCTGCACCATTGACGAAGCCATCCTATGAATCATAGTTACAAGCATATATTTCAACCAACATTTCTAATTTGAGGACAAGTTGCAAAGGTAGAGTGGATGTATGTTCATGACGTGGCACATTTCCATGGTTGTCTTCTTCCAGGTCAATTGAATTGATGATTATATCATCGCGAGGCATGAGCAATAGCATATGGTTGTTATGCATTCCAACATCCTTATTTGTGTAGAACAAGTAAGGGAACGTTGGGTCTGTTGGTGTAGGCCACAAGCACCTCGAATTCATATATCTTAATTCCTCATATGTTTGGATGTTTTTCTGCATTTTGTTCAGAATTGCAATGAATGTTTCATCTATCTGGTGAATTGTAGTATGCAATTCAAAGAATTGTATATTGTCTCTCCAGAAGTCATGCGTCATTGTTTTCATGTTGACGATAGGTTGTTCAAATATCAATAAATCTTGGATGGGTTGTGCCTGGTAAAGATCCCCACAGAATATCATGTCAATGTTTCCAAAGTATTTCATGTGCACATGTTTTATGCTTCTTAGTCGGTTGTCAATGGAATACAAGAACCGACTTCCAATCAAAGATGCTTCATCTATAAAGACAAGTTGGAGTTCCTCATAAATCTTAGACAATGTATCCAACATTTCCTTGCTAAGTGGAAGAAACTATGACTTGTTAAAAGGCATTAAAAATGCAGAGTGGATTGTTGTTCCACCTGCATTATATGCATCTTTTCCTGTGTATGCAACTATTAGGCCCTTTGGTTTCATAGGATCAGAGGAATTGTTTGAATCATAGATTCGTATAAGCATTTGGAACAATGCTTTTGTTTTGAATGTCTTTCTTGTTCTTGCTTCGCCTGTAAGGAACAAGTGCACAGGAGTGTCCATGTTCAATCTTTTTTAAGAGCAATGTCCTTTACAATTGTTTGATGTTCTCGATTCAACATATGTCTTATTCTGTGGTATTCATTATTTTCAATTAGGAAATGATGTTTTGTGACTTGAAAATCAAGATTGATATGTTTTCCACCTCCACCTGCTAGAGGATGAGGCAAATCCGCTTGTAAGTCATAGGACTCGCAAGGAGTTCTGGTTGTTTTTCGGTTTGTGAATGTCTCATCAGGATTGTCATGTTTTCTAGCCTATTAACTACAATTTCTAGATCACCCCATGTTGGATTAAGATTGTAGGTAAATCTAGCTTCATTGATGTGCACTATAGTCTCAGAGGCAACATACGCAGCCTCCCATGTAGAGAAGTTATGTTTTAATGTCTCTTCGTTTTCATTGAACGGAACGTACAACAATAGTTTTTCTCTACAATAGTTTTCATAGTTAGAATGTTTATTGTATTTGACAAACCGTATCACAGAGGGTTTTTTTCTTTTTGATATGGGAGCACCATTTTTTTTGTAATGTGATACAAATTCTTCTAAGCAGATATGCCTAATAGGAGATGGACGTTGAAGGTAATAATCAACAATAGAGAAACATAGCACGTCTATTGAATTGTCAATCTCTTGTTCTAGCAAAACCGGTGGTTTAAGCACAAATGTGCATTTTTCAAGTGGAGATGTGTTTATGAAGACACATTTTCTTGAACTACAAGTGAGGGGCAGGGAAAGTGCAATGTGAACTGCTTGCTGAGCAGACATTTGTTGAAGATTAAGAAATGTGTTTCCAAGTGTGTGTATCATTTGTATGGAATCAATATGACTTATCTCATGTTCTTTGTGTATTCTTCTGAATGCACTTGTCATAGATTTGTCAACCTTTGTCATATACGAGGTACAGTAGGACGTTGCATCATATGCATTGAGCACATACTGCGCATCTGTATTTTCTTTCCACATAACTGGCATGTCCTTGGAGAAACTTTGTTCCAAATATGGGAAATTTTTCGTTTAAGGAAAATTGTTGGTTGCTTAAGCATACATTGTATGGCTTTGATGTACTCATATTCTAATAGATTAGCTCTGTCAAGAATGCATCGAAGCTCATCAGCTCATCAAATTATCCTTGCTCTAGAAATGCGAACAAGGATTTAGATTTCTCAACAACAACATTGTCCTCTAAACAAAGTGGCTCTATGATTCTTGTAGCTCTCATTGGCAACACAGGAAAGTTATATCTGCAATGTGAGTTTTTTTCATTTTCTACAACTTCTTGTATGGTAATGTCTATGAACTTTGGCAAGTTTTTGATCCAAATGATCTATGTTGCATGTTATGTATTTCTCCACAAATTGTTTGATCTCTGAGTTATTTTCAACTCCATAGACTAGTGCACCCTCTATCCACAACAGTGTGTGGTCATGTTCATTTCCCCTATTCTGGAATTCAGTCACAAAAAAGTAGTCCGATATTTTTCCGAAAAACGTTTCATCATGGCATATCAATTGTCTCAAAGCATTTATTCTATGTCTATAGTAGAGAGTACATGTCACTAGGTATTTTCTTATGAGGTAGTCAATGCGATTGTTTTCTAGTGTATCGGTTTGTTTTTTACATTTCCTGTTCCTATGCAGGTTAGATACGACAGCTACCAATGGATCCTAGCAATGCTCTGCACTTGTAAATGTGACAAAAAATGTTGGCAGGCCCAATTGTTGGATCATTGCAAAAATAGTTTTTTTGTTTTGTTGCAAATAGTCAGGAGAGGTATGAATGTTTTTGAAATCTATGTATCCAATATCAGATTTCAAAACAATTTCTAGGTTTACTTTGTACTTGACATCCTTGGCCAGCAACTTTCTTTCTTGTAACTGGCCTTTTCTTATTCGGACCCACATGCAGGAGAGAGATTTCTCTATCATTATGCACATTTTTTTGAAAAACAAATTTTTTATATGATAGGAGAAGTCACCGCTTGAATGTAGCAGCTCCCATCGGACTATTTTATGATAACTGAATCATTCTATAATGTCAACAACACATGGATCTCCATAGAAAAGTGTTGGAAAGTTTATTTCCTTAGCAAATTTGTCCTTGAATATTCCAAATGGATGTTGCCCCTCAGCGGGTGCAATTTTGACAATCTTGTCTTGCAAGTCACGAATGCATTGTGAATCGGTGAATCCCTGCACCAATGTCTCAGCAGGTGTTTCATTCTTCGATTCATCACTTGTATCAAATTCACTAGCATTTTTTAGTGTCTCTGCAGATTTGGTATCCTCTTTTGCAAGAACATTGTTCCAGTTCTCATTTATACAAATGTTATGTGCATTGTACAGGGCTCTGGAACATAATTCCTTTAATGCTTTCATAACAACATGCACACGCACTTTCCCTGTCTAATAGGCCTTTTTGTATCGCAAGCGTCTTTTCAGAGCCACAACAATTATTATTGTATCGCTAATGAATTGTGGCAAGGATTTTTGCACAACATCTAGCTGAACAAGCACACTAATAATTGATCATGTTAAGCCCATCTGGGGTCGTTTATAACCCCAAGGCCTGATTTGTGCAAATGCAATTCGCAGAGACACAAGTCTCTCCTCAAGTTCTGTAAGTGCACTTACATCTACTAGTGGTGTATTACATCTTATTTGCTCAGGGATTGCAAATTGTGGCAGTTTTCCATTTTCAAGCGCCCTTTTGCATGGAAGACAATTTTTTCCACTAGAAAATGGTTTATCGTGTGCTTGCAAGCAGAGGTATTCTTCTTGAAAATTAGGCATGAAAGACTTACTGTTTTTTGAGAAATTCAATTGTTCACAAATTGCACACGCAATGGAAGGAGTGTCTTTAATTTGTTTCATGTATGTCTGTCTTACATTTTGTTTTCGCAGGCAAGTATGAGTAGAAAGTGTTTGTTGGTTTTCATTGGTAGTAGTGCATGGTGTTGATTCTAGGCCACAAAATGTGACAGTTGCATGATCATTGTGGGATATGAGACCATACCTGTTTCTGTTCAATTGTGCACAAACAAATTTCTTTAGATTGTGATATGTGAGTTTATCTCTAAAAGGAAGCGTAGCAATGTATTTTTTTCTCTCGCGCATGACCTTTTTCAAGTTGTGGTAACTTACTCTACGTTTCTTTTCCAAGGGCACGATGACCTGATGGCAACTGGGATAAATTTCACTTTGTTCAAGTTTTCATTACTTAGTGTACATTTTTTGTTTAAGGGATGTATGGCCTCATCACAACTGGGACGAATTTTACGCATAAATTTTTTCAAGTTGTGATAACTTACTCTACATTTTTTGTTTAAGCCCTGTATGGCCTCATCACAACTGTGATGAACTTCACGCATGGATTTTTTTTTCAAGACCTGTATGGACATATCACAACCGGGAGGGGTTTCATTCTCACTAAAAAGCATGCAACACGTATGTAGATTCAATGCGGTTTGGATGGCATAGACATTCAATCCTAAACCACTGATATGTCCAAGCAAAGGTTCATAATGGATATGTGTTGTATATGTTTTCAATGAGAGGATGTCAATTGTTCTATCGTAATTTTAATCAATAGACCAGGAATGGACAATGCCATCTGGCAAGGCCGACCAGACCTGGATATTTACTCTGAACATGATAGATAGCCATTGCACACAGAATCTGCAACCCTCCACATTCCCTTTTTCATATGGCAGCACCATGTTTACAAGGTATTCTTGGCAACTTCCAATTGTTGGCATATTTTGTAGGAGATATGGCGAAATGTACTCATGAAAGCACCTAAAATCCTGCTGGCTACCACCTATAATTGCATTGAAAAAGGACTATACAGTGTAAAGCCGCAGTGACTTCACATCGAACTCTACTGCTACCAAACAAAAAATTGCATTGAACAAACTATCTCTACAACTAGACACAATAGTTATTGCTAGTTGTAAACCATGGGAGTCTATGCGATGCATAATCTGTTTCCACTGCGATTCAAGGTCTTTGCAAATGAGGGACAAGTAAATATGAGCTTCTTCAACATTGCATATGGACAATTTTATATACAGTAGTGGTTCATAATGGCCACTGACAACATTGGCATCATGGAACAAGATGCAATATGGATTGTTAGATGCAGTTTTGTTGAATAGTAGATATCTTGTTTTTCTTGTCAATGACCATATTCCAATTGATATATTGAGCCAGTTAGACAGCCACCGTATAAAAAATGTATCTCCCCAAAGTCCCCTCTCATGTGCAGGTCGAATTGGGGATGAAAACAACCGCATCTTTGAAAAATATGTTTGGACATCATGTATTTCATGCAACTGCCGAAGAAAATCAGATTCTAGTTTGTATTCATACGACTCCAATGCCTCAGCGTCGCCATTTTTTAAACATCCTAGGAAATAATCTATCAATCCATTGCGCAGGTCGGTCGAGGAATAGCGGAAATGCAGTAGAACCTAAAATGCATCGAAAAGGAAATCCCCTACAGTATACGAGAATGCATCCAATCTAAAAAGCCCATTTCTATGCAAAACCTCGTCAATGTTGTCATGTATAATGGAGTGTGTATCTATTTCATATGACTCAACATATATTACTTATTTCATCTTTTGAACTATCATTTTGAAGCTATTTTTTAGATACTTTCAGTTTGCATGAAAACAGAGAAAAGGAGAAAAAAGAATAAAAGTAGGAAAAAACAAAAAAAGGAAAGCTAAATAGGAAAACTACAAGCACGGAACTGGGTACCTATCCCCGTATGTATCTTTCAACCTTCTTCTTGTCAACTTCAATCCCCCCTAGTCCCCATAGCAGACGAGAAGAAAACAAACCCACACTGGAAAGCGAACCAAACAAAAAGAAACAACGCAAATAAATAACACCATAAATTTACTCAGCAGAAAGATCGATTTTAACCTATTCATAGCGTGCATCCTACAAGCTTCTCAGAGCCAGAAAAAAGTTATGCAAAAAAAAAAGGACAGGACAAAGGAAACATCTAGACGTAGTTTTCCAACCCACATAATAAAAGAATTACCCGTGTCTACACCTTGACGAATGGTTCCCTCTTCTGATAGCTTCAAACTACTTTTTGAAAACCCCTCTGCATTGCAATTTTTGAAATAGCTATGGACGTAGCAGTCGGCATATGAAGACGCATGGTTTCCAGGAACAAAAATTAAGAGCACAAAGAAACATATTCTGCAACAGAATTTTGAGGCAGGGACTCCCACCATTGAAAAATACCAATGAAACGATGGCACAGAAACTTACCCGTCAACGAGGGCTGACAACACCTCAAACCCAAAACTCCAAACCGCAACAACAGGTCCAACAACTTGCAAAGTTGAAGAACAACAAACCAGTGACAACCACGAAGAGGTCCAACTACAACTACAGGACCTCAACTTTGCAAAGTTGAATCAAACGAGAACAAGGATCATGGAACGAACCAACGAACAAGCATCGACCACTGAACCACTGATGCTGGTGGAGAAAAATTCAGCACAATTTCACTGCAAACAACACCATAAAAAAAATGGAACAAAACTGTATTGCAACGCCTCTGTACAATAAGCATTTAAGACTACCAGGCTTGTTAGGTAAACACTTAAGACTATCAGAACCGTCGAAGAGCGCAGTCCTGTGCAAAAATTTAAGAAAAAATGCAGCACGACACGTCTCTTCTCTCGAAGCACACAAGAATCAAGAAAAAATCAGACATAGTAATATGCTAGAGAATGTATTCTACCTAGCAGAAAATGCTAAAGAAAACATTCGAACTAATGCTAGCATTAATCCACCTTCGACCAATGCATAAGAAAATATATGATTCAAAAAGACCATATACGATGAAATACTTTGGATATGCCAACATGTATAACATTGGGAATAGTGAAGTCGGCAATAAGACCTCCAATCCATTGTCCAATCAGATCATGACAAATATGGTACTTTTATTATATAAAAATTGGTGTTTTCAGTTCCCTGGTTCCAACAATAGATAATATGGAAATATTTGTGGTCAATGGACAATCTAATACGAGGTCAACGAATTATCGATCGCTATAGTCCCTCTATGCCTACGACAGGGACTAATAATAATATAGCATAGATTGCTTGTGATTTAGATGTCAACGTTTTCACGTGTTGGACCGTCGTAGAGTAATATGATATGGGTTTATTTTAATTTAAATGTGAGGGTTGAGGGTAATTATTTTGTTGAATTTATGTAATATTTATATTTAGGTTTATTTTTTTTAATTTTATATTTAAATTATAATAGTAAGTTAAAAAACATTGATTTGTTATTTATCTCTTATATATTAATAAATGTTTTGAAAGTGTAAAAATGTGTCTTAAGAGAATATATGTGTGTGTTTAATAGATATATTGATATACATCACCACACCAATAATATATGGCAACTTAAATATAGAACATTACATTAGGATTATATTTATAAATGAACGATAAAAGAATATTAAGAATCTTAATGTAAAGAAGACACAATATAGGATTTGATAATGTGGTCCCAAAGAGATTTGGGGGAAAATATTTTTTTAGGAAATATAGGTCCCAAAGAGATTTGGGGAAAATAATTTTTTAGGAAAGAAAGCCCTTCTCTTGCTCTCTCAATTTGACATATACATTGTCTTTCATTCATCTCAATTCAACATATACATTGCCCTTCATTGTGATAAAAACATAACGCTGCACATGGTAATGATGAATGTTAGGCCAATGTTTATTGTTGTTTTTTGTAATTTCATGCCTTGTTATTTATTTATTGGTAAACCCTATACCATTCAGAAAGTCAATTGCCACTAGACTCCTTGTTATAGGAAGAGATTGTGACATAATTTAGATTGGCAACATGGAAGATCTTTGTAGTTGACAAAAGAAACAATAACAAACTACAACAATTATGGTGAATTGTGATTAACTTTGTAGAATATTGCAATAACTTAAAGCAATAATGTGATATTTGAATATATTTAAAACAATATCCCACGCACAACAAACTACTGCAAATATCATAAACCTTTTACAAGAGAGAAAGCTTGATCTATTAGATATGTTGTGTGTAATTGAAAGGAATAGATCATCTATTTATCATAGACTTAGAGGAGACAACATTGAATGTAGGTGGATGGGAAGTTCACCTATTGCAATAAATAGGTGGTTAGGAAGTTCACCTACTACAATGACCTAGGTAAACTTAGTCACATGGTGTCACATGATGTATGTACATCAACACCCCCCCATAAGTGCAACTTATGGAAGTATGAAAAAGATATTAAAGCTCAAAAATGTGTCCTAGCTACTAAGCATGCTAAGCTACCCAAATACAAACTCTCATAAGAGGAGAGAAGGAGAAAAAACCTCTACGAAAAAAATCCACCCTTGAAGAGAGGAAACAAAAAAAAACAACATAAACAAAAAGTGAAGGTAGGAGGACTCAAGATGACCACCCAGAGACAACTTCTATCACCCCAAGCATCGATCTTAACTGAAGAAAATGAGGTGATGTCAAATGTTTAGTGAAGATGTTAACAACTTTCTCTTTAGTAGGAAAATAATTCAAGCTGGGAACATCATCTTGGATGAGTTGTCTAACGAAGTGCATGTGAATCGCAATGTGTTTTGTCCTTTGATGCTCCATTGGGTTGCGAGAAATGTGTATGGAACTCCGATTGTCACACCAAAGAGTGGTAGGTTGATGATTCTATTGAATGCTAAACTCTGTCATTAGATATTGAAACCCAAGAACTTCATGATTGGCAAGTCTAACTACAACATGATACTCAACTTCTATAGAGAATAATGCAATTGTTGATTGCTTCTTGCAAGAGCAAGGAATTGGAGAAAATTCAAGGAAATAGACAAATCCAGATGTATACTTTTGATCATCAATTGAACCATCCCAATCAGAGTCAATGAATCCCACAAGATGAGAAGCATTAGAGGTGTATTGAATGCCAAAATTGGCAGTACCTTGAATTTACCCGAGAATGCACTTTGTTGCCTTCTAGTGACTCTCATGAGGATCTTGAGATAATCTAAAGACAATCTTTATTGCAAATGAGATGTCAGGACATGTAAGAGTCAAATCAATAGAATCCCAGCTAGTTCTTGATATAGTGAAAAATTAACACATGGTGAAGAGCAAATAGAAGAAAGGGTAACTCCTAACTAAAATGGAGTAGGGGTAGGCTTACAATCAACCATGCCCAAGAACTGAAGTAAATCAAGTGCATATGTTTGCTGGAAAATGGAGATTCCTTTTGAAGATTGAAGAACCTACAAACTAAGAAAATATTGCAGAAGTCCTAGATTTTTCATATCAAACTGTCCCAACAATTCTTTATAAAAACTATGAATCATAGATGAAGAACTCCCTATGAGAATTAAATCATCCACATACATAACTAGAATAAAAATATCAGGTCTATACCTCTTAATGTAAATTGTAGGATCATAATGAAAACGGTAGAACCTTGAAGAAATGAAAAAACTATCCATCTTCTCATACCAAGCTCAAGGAGCTCATTTAAGACCACACAATCAACACCAAAGCCTACAAACAAGAGAATAATCTTGCAAACTAGGAGGCTTCTTCATGTAAATTTCCCCATCTAAATCACCATGCATAAAGGAATTTTTCACATACATCTAATAGACTAACCAACCTTGGGAAGAAACAAGAGAAAGAATAAGGCATATGGAATTCATCTTAGCAATAGGGGAAAAACTCTCAGAGTAATCAATCCCTTCAACTTGTGAAAAAACCTTAGCCACAAGACGCTCCTTATGCTTTTCAACAACACCATTTTCTACACATTTGGTTAGTATAGACCCATTTACAGAGAACTAGATTCCATCCCTTATAAAGAGGAATGAGATCCCATGTTTGATTCATCATCAAGGAAGAATGCTCTTCCATCTTGGAAGCATCCCATTCAAGTATCTCAATAGCTTCAGAAAAATGTTGTGGATCATCTAAAATGGCATGACTCAAAAAGGAGACACCAGTTGTTTATGACTGAATATGATGAGGGATAGAGGTAGAATAGATGAAATCAGTTAGATCATAGCCATACATGTTGGGCCTCTTTCACTCACAAAATTTCCTCCTGAGATGTTGTTTTTTGTCAAGTTTCCCTTATTTAGGTTGCTCATGTTCTAATGTTGTTGATGGTATATTTTCTTCTGGCTGATTTTCATCTTCAAGATGTTCATTATTTTCTTCTTTTAAAAAATAAAAATTGTCAGCATGATTCGCACCATCGTCAACATGACGATCTGAGGGTGGAGAAGGAGATGATGTGGGGTTGAAATCTTCATTGAAATGGACAACTCTTTGAAATAAGACTTCTTTAGAAATATGATAAAATAACCTATATGCCTTCATATCCTCATAGTAACCAACAAATATCAGTGGTTGGATCTTCTTCTCCATAGATTTTAGTTTTTCATATGGAATTAAGGCCCATGTTGGACTACCAAAAAATCTTAAAGTAGAGACATCGTGATTAGCATGGTTCTAATATTCCTATGGAGTTGTATGCAATACTATCCTATGAAATATTTGATTCTAAATGTAATTGGCACAATTTATTGCTTCAACCTAGAAAGAAGGTGCCATGTTCTTGGACATAATCATGCAGTTCATCATTTCATTAAGTGTCCAGTTATTTCTTTTAGCAATGCCATTTTTTTGAGGGGTGTAGGGAACATAGTGTTGATGTTGAATGCCTTATTCTCTTCAAAAATATTTGAATGCTTAATTGACATACTCCCCCCATTATCTGTGCTTAGTTTTTTGATAGAAAGAGATGATTGCTTCTCAACAAAAGCTTTGAATTTCTTAAAAGTAGCAAAGACCTTACTCTTGTACTTAAGAAAGTACACCCAAGAGCAACATGAGAAGTCTTCAATGAAAGTGAGTGCATACTTAACCACTAAAAATGAGCGAGTTGGAAAACATGAAATCATTATGTACCAACTCAAGAGGTGTTGTAGCATGCAAGGCCTTTCCTTTAGGAAAGAGATCTTGACGTTGTTTTCCAAGGACACAACCTAGATAAATTCCATCAAAACAAGAAAATTTAGGAAGTCTAAGCACCAAATTTTGTGTGCTCAACTGCTACAAATACCTATAGTTTAGATCTCCAAATATTTCATGCCAAAGCCTACTCAAAGAATTAGCATGTGTAATTAAATAGGAACCGAATGAGGGCTCGAAAGAAGCAAACTCGAACAATTGAGAATTATGATCAACTCTTCCAGAAGCAATAACAATGTCTCGATTATGTAGTTCTCAAATGACTACATCATTAGGAGAAAACTCTATTGTTTTCAAATTACTAGAATAATATATATGATAGATAGAGAGTAGATTTGAATAGATGTCGGGAACAAGAAGAACATCATTGATGCATCCTTTATCTAACTGCACAATGCTTGATCTCAAAACATCAAGCTATGTAGAGTTACCAACTGCAATATGTGAAATGCTACATTCAGATGTGGACGTAAGTAACTCATGAGAATGAGTCGTGTGGTGTGATGTACCAGAATCAAGTATCCATTTGTTTGAATATGCATATAAAGATTGAGTAGATAAAGCATGCCCTTTACTAGATGAAAAAGGTTTGGGGATTGAAATTTTGTGTTACCTCATGGCTTCATTCAAAGCTTCAAGTTTCAACCAACATTTGGATTTGGCATGCCCTAGTCCGCCATAGAAATTGTAGGTTTCACTTGAATTCTTCTTCCTTGTCTTGGAGGACTCACCAAACTTGAAATATGGAGGAAGATATTTCATTTTCTACTAAAACTTGGAGGAAAACTCACCAAATTGAATAGAATATTTTTTTTGTTTATACTAAGTCATGTGCTTACTTTTAGAGGTATGATCCACAGGATCTTGATTCTTAGAGATAGAAAGAGCATGTAATTGCATAAGCTTAGATTGTTCCCTAGTAAGATGCTCACAGAGAAGCTCAAAAGAGAGAATTTTAAACTCTTCTCCAAGTGCATCTATAGTAGAGTAGAATGTACAAGAAAATACTTGAAAATGACCTTTTAGCTTGGATAAAATTAAGAAAATGTGTTCTTCATCTAATTTTGTTTTTCCACAACTTTTTAGCCGTCCCACTAGTAACTTGAATTTGGAAAGATAAAATTCAATGGATGCATGCTCATCAGGGACATGTGATGAAAACTCTACTACTAACAATAGGGCTAGAAATTCATTGACTCTACCAAATAACAAAGCCAACTTGTCCCAACTTTCTTTTGGAGTTTTACACTCAACAATATGAAACAACAAACTATCTAAAACATGCAATCCAATGAGACCCATGGCTTCATCAAGTTTGTTTCAATAGGAAAATCTTTCAATTTCCTTGGTAAAAATTGGTTAAGCCTCAACTAACGTTTTTCAAAGCCCTTTAGATTGAAACAATTGTTGCATCTGTATGAAAATTTTGGGGAGTTAGGAGTTCAATAGTCCTTGATTTCTCCATTTATCAATAGAAAATACAAAAATAACACAAATTATCTATGTCTGTGTAACCTCTAAATTATGTTGAAAAGATAGAAAATGGAACCTCAAGATCAAAATAACTATCTCTAAACAAAATATTTACAACAAATGTACAATTTCTGCAAGCAATGATACTTGGACCAAGGCGTACGACTCATGAACTTTCCAAATAAGCAACCCCAAGCCAGATCTGGTACTACCCCCACATCATGGAAAACAAGGAAACATTGTAGGCTTATACAATACTCTTTCAGCTTCCGGATTCGATCTCAGAATAGATCCACAATTTGATCATGAACTCACAACTATGATATGAAGGAATGGAACCCCACACCTTCCACAAAATTTAGTTCAACAAACATTAACGAAGGAAGATTTCAACATCACACGTATTTATCACTCAACCTCCATGTTGCTTCACTAATCATTGAGTACAAGCAATATGTGACATTAATGAAAAAAGATTTCAACATCACACTTATTTACCACTCAACCTCCATGTTACTTCACTAGTCATTGAGTACAAGCATTATGTGGAAGAAAATAAGATTGAGGCTAAATTTATGTTTATTATGTGAAAGAAAATGGGATTGAAACCAAATATATGGGATTGAGCCACTAGAAAATCACGTCCCTTCACCACTAAAACTCACATGAAAACAAGAAACGCATAATTTCCATCATTCATAAACACCCAACACAAAACTCCAAGAAATTTCTATCAAACGCGCAAACCCAAAGGACTCTAGGGGTTTTAGGACCGAATCCTCTCTAAATATAGATAGGGTCTACCAAATTCCCCATGCCTACGCAGTTCATAAGCTAAATTTACCCCAAAGAATGTATAGCGAATCTCTAGCTCTAAACCTCCCTGTTAAATTGGTGCCCAACATGTATCCACCAAGTATTACTCACAACATCATGTTCATTCTCAACAGGAAAGCCTCCAATTTCAAGGCAATTGCGTTGTCGGATAAAACGTCGCCTTGGTCAAATTTGGTAGTGGGACAGTCCTCCACAACTAGCGAAGGGTGAGATGATGCCTACGCGGCTTATTCAAATTTATTGAGAACCAATAGTCAAATTTGATGGGTAAGCGCCCATTTTTTTTCCTTATTTATTTAATTATCAAATACTGGAAATTTCTGTAAATTTCAAACTTTACACGTGATTAATGATATCTACTTAATTTTTGAAATTGTTAAATTTATGAGCAAGGTAAAAATTCACTGGTATCCTATATATATGAGTCCATTATGCAAATAAGTAATTATAACGCTCCCATGTGGTTGTTGGTTAATAGGCATGCTCATGAGTCACAAACTCACACTACAGTGGGTCTTTCAACATGCTTTGAGATGGAAAAAAAACCTTTTTCATGATTGTAATTTGCATGATGTATTATGCAATAGGAGTCTTAACTTCGAGATAATTAATAATTTTCATAATTAGAATGTTGATTTGTTGTGTAAACTTGTAAAGCATGCATGATGCATTCACAATTCATTATAAATTCTATAACATAGGCTGCACGACATGCTCACGAGTCACAAGTTCCAGGGATTCTTTAGACCATATCACATCATGCAATTAGACCATATCACATCATGCAATTCCACTGCTAAAAATGGAAGGTTGATGAGAGGGGAGAAAAGATTAGGATTTAGGAATACTACATGCTAAAAACTGAAGTTTGAGAGGGAAGAAAATATTAGGATTTAGGAATACTGCTCAGTCATGTATGCAACTACCCAAAGAGGTAATGTTCATAGATATTTAGTATTAAATTACATTAAATTGCAATTGCAGTTTATGTTTTTTGAAGTGTACATTGGTATGCCTTAATTCTTAGAAATTGTGACTGTATGAAGATATTGGAAATTGTCTTCATTTGATTGAAGCCTATACCATCAATACTTTATAGAATTTCATAAACTTCACTTTTTTCACATCTATATTAATAACAGTTCTGCATTTTCCAACAAGAACATATCACTTCACATCAAAATATTTTCTTAAAAACCCACAATATTTGGTATGACCTCTCCCCACAACCTAGAAGGCACACCTACACAGTGCTACTAATACCTATAAGTAGACTCTAATCATTAAACCAATCCTATTTTAACTCAATTTTATAACTTCTTGTCATTCTTATGATAAAATTGGTTATTTATCGCCAAAAATGTTATACATTTTAAAATTTTCACAATTATTATCCAAATATATTTTTATTATTTTGTATAATAATTTATTTTTACATTTTATTTATAAATTATTTTACAAGATATATATTATATTTATTATTTTATATAATAATTTTATGTTTTCTTTTTATTTGAAAATCCTCGACAAAATCTTTAATGTTATTAACATTGTGGCTTGCCATGCCTTTGTATTTGTTTATATGCCATGTCACACCTTTGTATTTTCTTTTGATATTAACCTTTCTTTCTAAAAGGTAAACTAATATTTTATTAGGATTGTAATATTAATGTTTTAAGGCAGTGACTTTTTGTTTGATTTCTTTTATATTTAAATAAAAAAATAGCAAATTTATTCCTTAAATTTTTGTGTAATGATCAATCATGAATGTTCCTACAAATTACAATCTTTTCATTTATATTTTTTTAACTTTTTAACTATTATCTATTAATTTAATTAATTATTAATTACATTTTCAACTTTTTGATTTATCATCATTATTTTTAAACCATCATTTATGAATTTAATTAATCATAAACTGCACTTTCAACTTTTGTTATATCATCACTATTACATGTATCCGTGCATGCAATCTAGGCCAACTTACTCTTTTCTTTTATTGAATTAAATCAAGTTGCTCATATTTTACATGTAGAACTGCAGATGCACATGATTTACTAAGAAAAAAAATTGTATATGATGTAAATATTTTCTTACATACCCACAATATTTCGTAGAACTTCTCTCCCACAAGGCACACCCACACTATATCTTTGTTTTTTCACAAAGTAAGTAGTGCTCATGAAGTCCCCTCTTGAGTATGATTTTAGGTACTGGTTAAACATTTTAGGAAGGAAAGACAAAGTCTTTGTTAGCAACTTAGCACTTATATTAATAACATAATATTTTTTTAGTATGTATAATATTTTTTATTATGTATATTTAGATTCATTTTGTTATGGATTTAATAATAATAATATATGGATGAATCCTTTAAAATCTTTAATCCCAAAAATTTAAGATTACAAAAAGAGATATTTTTTCATAAATTTTAATTAATATGAAAAAAACATGTCATGTATTTATACTAATTACTTTACTAAATTAATAGATAAGTAAGAGATAATTTTTTATAAATTTTAATTAGTGTGAAAACGGCATATTGAACATTTATATTAATGAGTTTATTAAATTAGATAAGTGTAATGTAAGAGTTGTATTGATTTATTTTTTAATTGTAATTAATCAAACCCATATTTGTATATGAGACTTTTGTGAACTTCAAAACATTTAAGTACGTTAAATTTAATTTGATAAAAGAGTTTTTTTTAATAAAAAATAAGTTTATAACACTAATGTTAGCTTTTTTTTTATATATAAGGATATAGTAATTTAATTTGTCAAAAGAGTTTCTTTTGTAAAAAAAAGTTTAGCTTTCCTTTATTAATTCTTTTAAAGTTAATTGATAACTATGTGATATTCAATTCAAAATTTTCAGAAAAGAAGTTTATAAAACTAAGGTTAGCTTTCCTTTATTAATTCTTTTAAAGTTAATCGATAACTTTGTGATATTCAATTCGAAATTTTCACTACTTAATAGAATTGATTGTGTGCTTTTTAGGATGGTGTGCATTTCTATGAAGTCTAGCATCATTGGTTTTATAATAATTTCGAACTTAATGGTTCATTTTATAACAAGATCATATGATGGTTTTTGGAATATAACTAATATTTGATGAATTTGTTACTTTGAAACTATTTTTTAAAAGAGATTGTTTTATGTTTTAACTAAAAGTTATGAATTTTATGGGCATGTATAGACATCTTGTACCTAATTACTTTCATTTTTTTTTATCAGATAGACATTACATAAAAATATGTCTCAAAGAAAAAAGAGCTAACCTTTTATTAAGAAGTTTTTTGGATGGTCTACTAAACCACAAGTTTCATTGTCTAATAAAAATGAGCATAATTTTGATTTGAATGAAGACTTAGATATATTAGTGTATAATGAAGAATGTCGTGAATAATTTCAAGGTGAAAAACCTAACACTCAAAAGAAAAGAAAATTGAAAGCAAACCAAGAGTTTCGCGAGGAATGGAAAACTAAGTATAAGTGGTTGAGAGAGACAAAGCATGAAGGAAAAACAATTATGAAATGTATATATTGTGAAACACATTAGGCAGTGGGATCATGGGGGATTGACAATGGTTGCTCTATCATGCAACATGATTCACTAGTTGTTCATGCAAATTAAAGATTCCATAAACTTTCACAAGTAAAATAGATATATGGAAATCAAAGGAAATCAAAGCCTATTACAGAGAAGAACGCATGCATTGATGACATGAACAAGCAAAGTGTTATCACAACTATGAAATTAGTTTATTGGGTTATGTTAGAAGATTTATCCCTCTCAAAAATATGAATCTATTTTCTTGTTTGCAATGTCTTTACATACACCAAACATGTCAAAGAATAAAGATTACACAACATATACAAATCACATGGCTACAAAAGAATTCCTTTTTGCTATATTTGAGTATTTTCAAGAGGTACAAACAACAAGAATGTTGGATAGTCATTTTTTTCATTGATGCTAAATGAAAGTATAGATCATAGTATAGAGAAACACCTTGTGGTTTATGCCACATTTCTAGGGTCACAACGGTTGGGGCCTCCAATTTCATAGTTTTTAAAGCTCATAAATGTTTGTGATGGAAGAAGGAAAACACTATATTATGCAGTTAATGATTTAAAGGAAGCAAGTGGCCTTTCAAATAAAAGATTGATAGCAGTTTCTACAGATGATGCTTCATTAATGGTTGGTAATGAAATTGGCTTTGTTACACTTTTTTTAAAATGGATGTACCTAATCTTGTACATGTATTCATTGTATTTCTCATCGTGAAGCTTTAGACACATCAAATGCTTCCAAAAGAATACATGAATTATTATTTATTGAGAAAATGACAAATAAGGTATATTATTGGGTGCAAAATTCTGCTAAAATAAAGAGTCAACTTATTTCTCTATAGGAACTTATGCAACTTGAAACTCTTCAACCTTTTCAAATCCATGGAGTTAGATGGGTCTCAAGAGGACTAGTCATTGAGAGACTTATTGTATTCATGCCTCCTATAATGTCTCCCACAACACCCAAAGAGCGCACAAACTCTTTGGGAAGACTTAGAGACGAGTTGGGAAAGAGAACATAGAGAGCATGTGATCGGTTGGGAGAACGAAGACATATGGGTGTGAGTAGGGGCACCTTGGACGGATGATGGTGACATGCAACACCAAGGTGGCATACACCTTACTTTCCTTAGAATGATTGATGGAGACTTGGATTGTGTTTGGGAAAGGGTGAGGCAATTTGGGAGCATGCCCAAGGAGTTGATCTATATGCCCTCGACAACATGGGTGCATCGGAGAGGTTGGATGACCCCATGAAAACACCCACAGGGAGGCATGATGATTGGAACAAGAGAACGCACAAGGAAATGGATGCACGCCCAAGGATGGGGCGTGATAGTCCAAGAGACATGACAATTGATGGGTGTGTGGGCTTGTTTGGGCACATTGGGTCCATGGACGACTGCAATGAGTCGTTTGATTGTGGTTTCACGAAGGGGCACGACACACCCAAAATGCATGACATTTCGCATTGGTGACCCTTGGAGTCCCGATAAGAGCATAAGGGAACACAACCAAGGAAGGAAAGGATTTGGCAAGAGATTTGGGGTGAAAAATTCTGAGACAAGGTAGAATTAAAGCAAAAATGCTAAGATGGAAGACAGGTAGTCAAGGGTCAGATGCTCTAGGATATTTTGGGGAAGTCTAGAAATGCAGGTCTATTGGAGGCATGTGTGAGGTAGAACTGAAATCTGTGTTAACTTGGTGAAAGTTTGTGGTAATGAAGGGACATCAAGTTTGCAATTGAGGGCGCGTCTAAGGTGCATTGCATGAGGTTGTGACAAAGAGTCTTGGTGTGATGAATTTGTGTATAAGTGTCTTGGTGAGGTGAGGGAAGTCATGTGACTCTGCCCAAGTTGTAAACTGAGCTGGTAGTGCTGATATTGCAATTGTTACGCAATAGCAAAGACTTAGTTGCATTTTAGGCACAGTTTGTGTCACCCACATGCTTTTGTATATTTATTTTGTTTTTTTTGTAGTTGTTCTATTGGTTTCTCATGTTCATGGATGTATGCTTATATATGACTAAGTGATAAATTGTTAACAATTGTCTAAGTATACAAGAGTTGCACTAGAGTAGGAGTGTGACTCGCCCGTAGCCTAGAATGGAGTATGGGTATGCTCTAGGTGAAGATGCGTAGTCTGAACGAAGTATTGTTTGTGTTTACAGGAAACCAAGTAAGAACAATCATGGTTTTGCACACCCTTAGGGGGTGGGCGATCAAAAGAACTGAACATGCATCCTGTGGGGTCGTGACAGGTGGTATTAGAGTCATTTCGTTGTAGAGTTTGATGAAGGGTTGGTGAGGTCTTCGCCACTATCTCGATGATAGGTGGTACCAAAGAATATTTTGATATTCACCACTACTATAGTCAGAACAATGGTGGTGGGGCACACTTGTTTGGTGAAATAGTTTGAGCATAGGCTCGGTGAAGGTTCAGTAAGATGGAATGACCCATCGTAGAGACAACCTGAGTGCGGACTTGGTGGTTTGTGATGGAAGTGATGCACCGATTTGTAGAAAAAACCGTGACTTTTGAACAAAATTGGGCGCAACCCTCGAGTAGGCCAAGCACAGAGTTTTGAGGGTGAACTGAGCACTTGGGAAAGGTGGACAAACGTAGGACTATCGTAGATTTGATCGCAGAAGTAATCATAGATTTGATCACAAAATCTTGAATAAGTCTTGAGACAAACTCTTGGGTTCCTTGAACGACCCCTTTGCAAGTAAAGTGAAGATACTTGGATGGTCATCCATGGTTGGGTCACATGTAGATGACATTGACACTGAGAAGGAGCCTAAGACCGGTAGAATGAAAGATGAACTTGTTAACTTGGAGAAGACTATTTAGAAGATGACAAACACAATGTGCCAACATGGTGATAATTTCAATCAGATGGAGACTGAGATAGGTAGGATGTAGCATGGGTTTTAATGAAGTCGTTTGGGAGTTTGAGGAAACCACAAATGTGATTACCAACACCTTGACCGACAATGTTCAGGATAAACACAACACAGTGAAGGATGCACTTGCCTTAGTCACAAAGAATTTGAAGGACCAAGATGACACCATCACATTATTAAAACAAGCTTTAGTTAATAGACAGATCTTTGTTGTCATGCCGATGAAGATCAATATAAAGGAACCTAAGCCATATGACGAGACTCACAATGCTAAGTTGCTTGGAAACTTCTATTGGGGCATTGAGAAATACTTGGAGTAGTTGAACGGAAGTTTAGACAAAGCTAAGGTGAATTCTACAACGATGTTCTTGACAGGAACCACTAAGCTTTGGTGGAGGAACTGGGTGGAATAATTAGTAGTTGGGAGAATCGTTGAGAAGATCGAAAATTGGGAAAATATGAAGGTAGCCTTGAAGGCAAAGTTTGGTCTAGGAACCAAGCATGGATCATGAGAAATTAGTTGTTGGTTCTCAAACACGCTGATAAGATCCAAGCCTACATCAAGGAGTTCACAAGGCTCATGTTGGAGATCAAAGACATGTCAGAAGAAGAAAAAAATTTCCACTTCATGAATGGTCTGTAGTTGTGGGTGTAGAGTGAGTTGTGATGACAGAATGTGCAAACTCTTGCAACATAAATCACTACAATGGACAAATTGTTGGACTTTAGGGGTGAACCCAAGACAGGTCCTAGGAACTTTGAGGACGTCGAAGGTGAGAAGAAGTAGCAAGGGAATCGAAAGATGAAGTACAAAGGAAAGACAAAGGCATCCAATGGAAGTGAGAATAATGCCAAGCAAACAGATGCAACGAAAGAGAATAAGTTGATTTCATGTTGGATTTGTGCCAAGGATCATTATGCAAAGAATTATCCCTTTAAACATAAGTTGAATGCTTTGGAGAAGGTAGAGAATCCATGTGTTGGAGTCCTGTAGGTCTTGAACATTGTCATGGAGGGTGAATCCACAGAGAACCAAGAGTAAGATGAGATGAAACTTTGTTATGTGTAGGCCAAACTCAACAAGAAGTTAGTGATAGCCATGGTGGATAGTGGGGCGTCTCGTAACTTCTTGAGGGAATACATGGTGCAAAGTATTGGGTTTCTTCCTGAACCAACACAGACAACCTTCAAGATGGTCAATGCAAGTGTAGAGAGAGTCATTGGTGTAGCCAAGGACATCTTGTTGAAGCTTGGTGACTAGTGTGGTAGGATGAGTTTCACCATTGTTCCTATGGATGTTTTTGAAGTTGTGTTGGGATAGGAGTTTATGAGGAAGGAAAAGGAAACATTGATTCCTCACATGAATAGTTTGGCCATTTTCTCAAGATAGACTCCATGTTTGATTCCTACCATAAGGAGGGAGGAAGGAGGAATGCATATGTCTTCCTTGCAGATGGTTTTTGCAAACAACTAGAGTAGGAAACCTTATGGAGATGAACTTGGACAAAGTGGGGTAATGGTTGGACAATATAATGTAGAAAACGTGTGTCAGTGGAAGAGGGGATTGCCGATGTTGAAGAGATAGTTGGATATTTGCCTAAGACAATGGATGGCTTGGCTAATTTTTGTTTGAGGGTTGATGAATCACGTCGAATATCAGAGGAAGTCATAGAGATGAGGATGCCATAACAGTTCATTGAATAGGAGAAGATGCCATTTGTGGACTAAGAGAACATGAGGGAGACACAACAACCTTGGTGGAAGAGGACCAAGGAGGAGGTTGATTCCTCCTCTAGAAAACTTCGACATGGTGAATGGTCATATGATCCTGAGCTAGAACGACTCATGGAGGAGTGTGGAGGTACAATCAGTTCAATTTTATCGTTGCTTATGTACATAACAAATACGTATAGTGACTCTCTATTGATGGCATTGGGAGAGATTGGAGATAAGGGAGATGTCCCAACCAACCATCCTCCTTCACCTTCAAACTATACCGCAACACATTGTCTCACTGTCTCGGTGGGAGGCTGTGAGGCCAATGGGGCACCTTGAGGAGGTGCCTTGGTTAAATTTTCTAAGAATGCAATGGATGACTTGAAATATTGGAGGAAATGAGGAGTTGCAGATAGAAATGGGTGTTTGAACATGAAGATGTGAGTTCTTGAGACAGAGGCACGACGATTGGAATAGCTACCCTATCGGCCAAAGTCACAAGGGGATCCAACACACGGAGCATGGGAAGACAGACCGAAGTATGGAAGAAAAAATAAGTGAGGCACGAGACTTCGTAGACTCATGAAACTTCCTAAGGGGAGTTCCTCTTGATGACATCATTTGATGAGATAACAGTTGTTGAGCAGTGACAAGATGCGAAGATGGGGTAGAGACACCATAGAGATCGACGGATGTTTCCGAGGACAAAAACAAATAGGAGTGGGGGAGGATGTAAGGTCTACCACAACACCCATCGAGTACACACACTCTTTGGGAAGACTTGGGGAGGGGTCGGGCAAGAGAACATAGAGAGAATTTGATCGGTTGGGAAAACGAAGATGCGTGGGTGTGAGCCCCTTGGGCACACGATGGTGACGTGCGACACCACGAGGGAACACACCTTATTTTCCTTAGAACGATTGACAGAGACTTGGGTTGTGTTTGGGAAAGGGTAAGGAAACTTGGGATCATGCCAAAGGAGTGAACCTATCTACCTTCAGTAACATGGGTGCATCAGAGAGGTTGGACGACCCCATCAACACACCCATGAGTCATGACGATCGACACAAGATAACACACAAGGTAAGGAGCACACACCTAAGGATGGGTTGCACCAGTCTAAGAGACATGACGAATGATGGGAACACGATCTTGTTTGGATGCACCAGGTCCACGAAGGTGCATGCCAAGTTGTTTGAGTGTGTATTTGCGAAGGGTTGAAACACACCAAAAAGACATGACGTTTTTCATTAGTGACCCTTGGAATTCCTATAAGAGCATAAGGGTGCACAACCAAGGAAGGAAAGGATTTGGAAAGATAAATTTTAGAGAGAACAAGTCTGAGGCAAAGTCTGAGTCAAGACATAAATGAGGCAAAATGGCCAAGATGGAAGACAAGTAGACAAGGGTGGTGTTGGAACAAATATTGAAATTTTGCCTTTCGATAGCTTAGAAAGAAAAAAGTTATAGTGTTTAGCTACCAAAAGTGCAGACTTTCGGTAGCTTAAATCTTAGGTTTCATATGCCCTTAGTTGTCGAAAGTGTATCGGCCGAGACCAAGCATTCAAGCATCACACATAAAAACACATGGAGGAAGAGCTCATGAGGAGGCACAAAAAAAATGTAATAAACGGAAATAAAATCACTATATTAAGGTTTCACACAAATGCCACGTCACCATTTCAGGCTTTCGGCCATCAGAGGTTCGACCAACGTAAAAAGTTTAACCATTGTTCTGAAACTCAAAGTCCCAAAATCGGGTTTCGGGACTTTCGGTGGCTTATGGAACTCCGAAATTGCACTGTTATCCACCGAAAGACAAGACTTTCGGCAGCTAAGATACATTTTGTTTTTGACGTGTTAGCCACCGAAATCGCAGATTTTTCATATGCAATAAACTGCCTCAGCAAAAAATCCGTTTTCTCAGTCGTGGAGAGGCCGTTTTGCGCGATCAAATGATCGATTGACATCTACATATCCTAATATTTCCATTGGTGCATTCATATTTTCATTTATATCTTGGGAAGGCATTAAAAAGTCCCCCGAAAGATGAGGTTCATTTTCAGAAATGTGGCTTTTTTTTATGTGCCGAGTCATCATTTTCAAATGATGATTCTGAGAGACTCGGATATCATTTTGAGAAACGGTCGGAGATTTTTGTGCCTAACACATCAGAGATCAATAACCTCCCTCATTTTTCCTACAGGTGTCACATATTGGGATAATCGAATCCATCTCCGAGCATTAATTTTCGGATCTCAGAATTTCTCCGTTTGACACATGTTTTTGAAAGGAAGATCTGGGGAAAATGGAAATGGATATCAGGAAACCGAGAGAGGTTTTTGGTCAGAAAAAATAGATGAACAAAAACCTCTTTAATTTTATACACAACTATCACGATTAGAGAGATACAGAACCATAACCGCAGCCCCAGTTTTCAGTAGTTCGGCCCATTTTCTATGGCAGGAAGTTTCTGAATTTGATGGTAACTGATGTTATATTTTGGGAGGATTTCGACCTCAATACCTACATGAAATGCCTGTTCATTTCTAGAGGGATTTATTTTGGAATCAAAATCATTTTTTATTTATTCAAAAGGGGGCAGAAGACATATATTATTGTATCTTCTTGAAGAAAAAAAGTGGGGGAACAGCCCGAGAGCCTTTGGAGGCTGGGTTTGTAATGCATTCCTTTTCAGCAAATATAGAACAGAGTGCCAAGAGATTCTACACCTTGTCACTGTCTAATTCTATCTTCTTCCTGTGTTATTGTTTTTGAAGTTTTCATCACTTCTCTTTCTTCCTTCCATTCATTAATTCAGCTTGTAATGGTTACAATTCAGTAATACTACTGCTGTAGCTAATTTAAAGCATTCCTTAAAGTGCAGTTTTTCCTCTGTTTTGCCGTGAGTAGAACAAGACCTGCATCTTAATCATTTTGCCTTATTTACAAGTTTTATTTGTTCATAGATTTTCCTCTATCTTGCTATGAGTGAGACAAGACCCGTGTTCAGATATTTGAAGTTTGGTGTTATTTCTGCTATTGAAAGGAAGACCAGATTTATCAGAATTAGATACCTGGATTTTTCTTTCAGTTTTGTTCATCCCCTATCTTCTATCCATCCTCATGATTTTAAAATGAATTAGACAAATGAGGTCATGCCTTTTCGTTTCTGATCTATAAACGCATGAAATGATTGTTTTAGACCTAGTTCTAGAAGCCTCCTATGACTGATCAATCAACAAAATTTATTTCTTTTAAAATGTGCTAAAGCTTGGCTCTTTTATAGCCTAGAGTCAACTCCTGCGACAACATTTTCTAGCGTCATTTTCGGGGACGAAGGACGAAGTTATCTTCCCTGGGATACAACAAAGTTCAGATCTATCTCTTGATGGTGAACAAGGGATAGGCATTCAATTGGTTGTGATCATTCACTTGGTGACTCCTTGGTTCGTAGACTCTACATGATTTTGTTGGCGACTCCACTGGTCTCAAATGTCGAATTCGTTCGCTGCTCGAATTGCTGCAAGGTTTTCCCCTCTGGAATTTACAAATGTTTATGGCTTTCCAAACACTATTCCAGACATTCAAATTTGGGAATATGTCCTTCCTAAATTTGGAGAATATGAGGACGACAATCCCGGTCAACACTTGTTTGAATTCAACAAGCTCATGGAGGAATTAAATGTACATCATGAAGATGTCCTCATGAAATTGTTTATGTTTTCATTGGAAAAAGATGCTAGACTCTGGTATAAATCTTTACCCCATTCCAATATTCCTTCATTGAGATGTTTTCACACACTTTTTCATCAACATTGTAAGAGGATATATTCAGCTGAAATCCTTTTTGAAGATTGTTGTAATATAGGATTCATAAGACAAAAAGATCATACAAGAAACAATAGAAATTTCTCAAGTTGATGAAGATGATCAGTATGAGGAAGAGTTGGCTCATAAAGATGTTGGATCTTGTGAACTTACTCAAGAAGAAGATATTCAACATCACGGTCAACCTGCAAAAGAGATAGAAAGGAATGATTGTTGTTTTATCCAGAAAATACAGAGACCACCTTCTCCTTTAACTAAAGAAGAGATGGGTCTGCTTCTGCACAACTATGTTGCAGCCCCTACTCACACAAATTTGCAGCTTTCACAAAGTCTCAGATATGAGTGTCAGAATTCTTCCATTTTTGAAAACGTAAATCTATTTTTAAATGATGATAGTCATGTATTTCATGGAACTTTACAGGAAGTTAGTGAACCTATTTATGATGATTTCCTGCCAGGAGATCAGATTTTAGACTCTTATTTGTTTCATGAAAAAGATATGGTTGCCATGTTTAATGATCCTGAAGTAAGTTTGTTGTTCGAAAATGCTTTAGACTGTGATTTGCAGAAGTATGATTCTGAAATAAACAGTATGCCAGAGATAGTAACAAAGTGTCCTTTGCTTGAGAGATCCACAATTGATGTCCTGAGTTTTTGTCTGACTGATGACCCTCTTGAGTTATTTGCTGAACCTAAATATGATGAGTATAGTGATGATTATTTCATCATTTCTATAGAACAACCTGCTACAAATTTTTCATGGAGGGATGTGGGTCTTCAAACAAGATTGTGCCATGATTTTGGAGATGCCATTGCAGATGATCTTGAAGGGTGCTTAGATATTCTCTTCGAGAATGATCCTGATCATTATAAATCATAACATAGAGTAGTCTTGGATGTTTTAAAACCTCAAGACCATATATTTTTCCAAGATCCTTTTGTTGATCTTTTAGATTCATTTAATGGAGTAGTATGTTATGTCATGGATATTTTGTCACAAGAATCGATGAAAGGTTTGAAAATTCATGATCACCAACAGGTCAGATGGGAGTTGTCAGTTTCCTTTTTTAGCCTGCTCAAAGAAAGTGTGAGAAAATTTCAAATAAATAGACAATTATTGGATTGGCTTCACTGGCATTTTCATATCATTTGATTCAGTGGGAATTTTCCAGTAGTTAGAGTAGGTGATGTATATAAATAAGCTTGACTTCGAGCATTAGATTACATCGGTGGTTTTCAATATGTTTTCAATTCAGTTTTGAATCTAGTATGGTTTTGTTTTAAAGCATTACGACTCCATAGCCCAGTGGATGAATAAGCGGTTTTTCGTTCCGAAAAGATGCAAGTAAAGTGACAGGTTTAGACTTTGATAAGGATGATTTCGGGTCACCCAATGGATGAAGGCACTTGGTCTATTGTTCTTGGCACTTTCAGGAAAGCACCATCCCTAGATGGAGCCTATGTTGGAACAAATATTGAAATTTTGGCTTTCGGTAGCTTAGAAAGAAAAAAGTTATAGTGTTTAGCTACCAAAAGTGTAGACTTTTGGTAGCTTAAATCTCAGGTTTCATATGCCCTTAGCTGTCGAAAGTGTATCGGCCGAGACCAAGCATTCAAGCATCACACATCAAACCACATGGAGGAAGATCTCATGAGGAGGCACAAAAAAAAATGCAATAAACGGAAACAAAATCACTATATTAAGGTTTCACACAAATGCCACGTCACCATTTCGGGCTTTCGACCATCGGAGGTTTGACCAACGTAAAAAGTTTAACCATTGTTCCAAAACTCGAAATCCCAAAATCGGGTTTTGGGACTTTCGGTGGCTTATGGCACTCCGAAATTGCACTATTAGCCACCGAAATCCAAGACTTTCGGCGGCTAAGATACCTTTGTTTTTTACGTGTTAGCCACCGAAATTGTAGATTTTTCATATGCAATAAACTGCCTTAGCAAAAAATCCATTTTCTCAGCCGTGGAGAGGTTGTTTTGCATGCTCAAATGGTCGATTGACATCTACAAATCCTAAGATTTCCATTGGTGCATTCATATTTTCATTTAGATCTTGGGAAGGCATTCAAATGTCCCCTGAAAGATGAGGTTCGTTTTCAGAAATGTGGCATTTTTTTCTGTGTTGAGTCATCATTTTCAAATGATGATTTTGAGCGACTCGAATATCATTTTGAGACACGGTTGGAGGGTTTTGTGCCTAACACATCAGAGATCAATAACCTCCCTCAGTTTTCCTACAGGTTCACATATTGGGAGAATCGAATCCATCTCCGAGCATTAATTTTTGGATCTCAGAATTTCTCTGTTTGACACATGTTTTTGAAAGGCAGATCTGGGGCAAATGGAAATGGATCTCAGGAAACTGAGAGAGGTTTTTGGTAAGAAAAAATAGATGAAAAAAAACATCTTTCATTTTATACACATATGTCACGATTAGAGAGATACAGAACCATAACCGCAGCCTCAATTTTCAGCAATTCGGCCCATTTTCTATGGCAGAAAGCTTCTGAATTTGATGGTAAATGTTGTTATCTTTTGGGAGGATTTAGACCTCAATACCTACATGAAATGCCTGCTCATTTCTAGAGGGATTTATTTTTGAATCCAAATCGTTTTTCAGTTATTCAAAAGGGGGCAGAAGACAAATATTATTGTATCTTCTTGAAGAAAAAAAGTGGGGGGACAGCTCGGGAGCCTTTTGGAGGCTGGGTTTGTAATGCATTCCTTTTCAGCAAATATAGAACAAAGTGCTAAGAGATTCTACACCTTGTCACTGTCTAATTATGTCTTCTTCCTGTGTTATTGTTTCTGAAGTTTTCATCACTTCTCTTTCTTCCTTCCATTCATTAATTCAGCTTGTAATGGTTACAATTCAGTAATACTTCTGTTGTAGCTAATTTAAAGCATTCCTTAAAGTGTAGTTTTTCCTCTGTTTTGCCGTGAGTAGAACAAGACCTGCATCTTAATTTTTTTGCCTTATTTACAAGTTTTATTTGTTCATAGATTTTCCTCTGTCTTCTTATGAGTGAGACAAGACCTGTGTTTAGATATTTGAAGTTTGGTGTTATTTCTTCTATTGAAAGGAAGACCAGATTTATTAGAATTAGATACCTAGATTTTTCTTTCAGTTTTGTTCATCCCCTATCTATCCATCCTCATGATTTTAAAATGAATTAGACAAACGAGGTCATGTCTTTTCGTTTCTAATCTATAAATGTGTGAACTGATTGTTTTAGACCTAGTTCTAAGAGCCTCCTATGACTGATCAATCAACAAAATTTATTTCTTTTAAAATGTGCTAAGGCTTGGCTCTTTTACAGCCTAGAGTCAACTCTTGCAACAACAGGTGGTACACTCTAGGATATTTTGGGGAAGTCCTAAAATGAAGGTCTATTGGAGGAATGTGTGAAGAAGAAACAAAATATGTGTTATCTTAGTGAAATTTTGTGGTGACGAAGGGACAACAAGTTTACGGTTGAGGGTACATCTGAGGTGCACCACAAGAGGTTGCAAAGATGGTTGTGACAAAGAGTCTTGTTGTGATGAATATGTGTATGAGTGTCTTGGTGAGGCGAGGGGAGTCATGTGACTCTGTCCAAGTTTTAAATTGAGATGGTAGTGCTCGTATTGTAATTGTTTCGTAATAATAAATACTTAGCCAAGTGTTAAGCATAGTTTGTGTTGCCCACACTATTTCTGTGTATGTATTTTGTTTGTTCTGCAGTTTTTCTCTTGGTTTCTCATGTTCATGGATGTATGCTTATATATGAATAAGTGTTAAATTGTTAACAATTGTGAAAGTATACAAGAGTTGCAATAGAGTAGGAGTGTGACTTGCAGATATCCTAGAATGGAGTATGGGTATGCTCTAGGTGAAGAGGCATAGTTTAGATGAAGTATTATTGGTCTTGCCAAGAAACCAAGTAAGAACCAACGTGGTGTTACACGCCCTCAGGAGGTGAACGATCGCACTATTTGAACAAGCTTCCTATGGGGTCGTGAGACCTCCCATATTGACTTTGTGGAAAAATGAAAGGAAAGACTCATGGTATGAAAAGGCAATGATCTTTTCAATTCAGTTTTGTTTGCATATGCTTGTAAATGTAATGTGTGAACTAAATGCGTTGAATAAGAAATTCCAAGAAGAGTATGTTGATGTTACCCATTTAGGGGCAACTATAGATGTTACTATAAACACTTTAAAAAGGTGGTTTTTAAGAAGTGACACATTTGTAGATGGTATATGTTACCGGTCTAAATTTTTAAATGCTTCTAAATTTGGCTATCTATAAATTCTTGATAAAGATGGACTTTTTCATAAGCATGAATTGCAGTTTCTAGCAATTCCACATGCATGTGGTGATTATGTTGATACACACAAGCAATCATGAAAACCTCGCATTGATGGTTCACTATAGAGTTGCAAACAAATTGCAATAGAATATGTTCAATTTTCAACTCTATAAAGTTGTCCATCCCTTGCCATTATGTACATGATGTTCATGGAAGAGAAAAGAATTCAAAGCATTGGCTTGAAAATATTTTTCAACATTTGCAACATACTATATGTGAGAGGGAAGAAGACAAAGCATTATTTGATTTTAAAGCTTTCTTGAAAGATTTGCATGCATTTGTTGATACTCTTTGTGTTAATTGTGAGGGGTCATCCATGAAAGATGCTTGGAGGATCTTTTGTGCCACCGATTTCTATACAAATTTTTCAAACATGTCAAATTTATGGTAAGTAATACTTACTATTCCTGCAAGTATAGTAGCACGTGAGAAATGATTCTCAAGACAAAACATAATAAAGAATGTACGAAGAACAAAACAATCATTGGCTACATTAGATGCCTTGATGCTAGTCCTCATTAAGATGGCTTGATTCATCAATGATGGAAAGGGACAAGGTATATAAAATTTGGAAAAATGCTAAGCAAAGAAGAATCTTAAATATTTAAATATTTGTATGTGCTATTTAAATTTTTAATAGTGTTGCATTTCATATGATGTAGGATACATCAAATATTTTATACAAACTTTTGTAATTTGATGATTTTATGTGAAATGTAATTTCATAATAATTTTATGTTTCACACAAGTTTTATGTGTATTCACAAAAAAAATTGCTCTTGTATTCATAACAAAAGTTTAAAAAAAATACAATAATACATATAATTTAAATGACATTTAAAAAAAAAATGATCTCGTCATAAATAAATTTACACAAAATTTTCTCTTGTATTCATGAAAAAAGTTTAAAAAATAACTCATATAATACATATTATTTAAATGACATTTTAAAAATAAACCCCTCATAAAAAATTTGCTTGACTAGGATTTTTGCCACTGCTAAGGACTGAGCTCTTTCTAGCTAATGGCTCGTGGTAGCTGGCAGATTTGGGAGGTATAATTCCAGGGTACCACTAATCATCCCAAATCCACTCTAATTGGGAGTCGTGGACCACAATATGTGGATCGGTACAAATATGTCCACACTAAGAGAGGCAAAGAGATGCCATGATGTGGCCACGTTACACCAATGACCAGAAAAAGTGCTAGACAAAAAATACTTTTAGATAGTTGATCGAGGCCCCATGGACAGATTTCTACACTGTGAAAATTCAACCTGTAGATCTCCAATCGGATCTCAGAAGATCTCATCTCAGAACTGAGCTCCCCCAGATCACATATTTCCTTAAATTGTAGATCTGAGGCGAAGGCAACACATAGGAGGAGGAGGATAAGAACAAGAAAGAATGATCGGTTAGTTGAGCAACAATGACATTGGAAAAAAATCAG
Organism: Picea glauca; assembly: GCA_000966675.3. NCBI lineage: Eukaryota > Viridiplantae > Streptophyta > Pinopsida > Pinales > Pinaceae > Picea > Picea glauca. The sequence goes on along the minus strand of JZKD02S1674112.1, from coordinate 587,364 downwards.
TGCCTTACAAACACCAACATACGATCATGAGGTGGTTGATCAATGGAAAAATCCCCTTAATCAGACAGTCTGCCTATAAATCTTTCAGGAAAAAAAAATATATGAATATGAAGAGGTTTGCAGAACCATCTCTGATTCCATGAAGATATTTAAAACAATATCCCATTCATATAGAACTAGTGAAAATATAAGAAACTTTCTACAAGAGAAAACTTGATCTATTAAATCTTCCACTCCAAAACCGAATCCAAGTTTTCGACTTACCTCAAATCCACACTCTGAGATAACACTCTTGTCTAATCATCCTCAGATGGCGAAGATCATCACAAACTTTTACAACACTTACAAATTACATAAACCACTCTATAGAATCTCTACTTTTGATCTCAACAGATCACCCTAAGGTGCATAGGGAGATCATACATAGAGGTTCATACACACAAACTTATTTACACTTGATATCTTTTGTAAGAAGTCCAATTAGCTAGCAAGTTAATGGCATCTCAGATCTCTTTTGGAAGGAAATATTCAAAATATGTTGTTTGGGAATTTGGGAAATGATTTTATTCATATGGTCAATGCCAAATTGGAATTTATTAGGGGAGCATAAGATGAATCTTGCATGATAGTGTCCATGCTCGGAAGAGCGGGAGAAGGACTAGAGGAGGGATTTACATGATTAGGAGGAGGAGGCGGGACATAAGAAGTTTCTCCTTCTTGTTTAGGAGTGCGAAGAATCTGAAGATAATGTTCTAGGAAATATTTTAGCAATTGTTTAAATCCTTCAACCCACTCTTTGATTTCTTCAATTTCTTCACTTGTGGCTCCAAAATCTAAATCAGGACGATTATCTTCTTCTACAATCATTAGTAGAAAAGAATAACTTCTCGATAAAGTTTGCTTGTGTCCTTTTGTTACTGCTAAATTGGACATAGAACATGTATAGTTTGTAACTTATGTTCCAACATGATTAACATCATCCATCACAAATACAATGCACTCCTACTCATCGTCTATGATTGAATTTTCTGCTTGAAGCAGTCCGCACCATCCTGACTTGGAAGAATTTGTAGTTTCTTGAACATTAGACAATTTGAAGGCATCTTCAGCTGAATTATGATTATTTCCGTAACCATTGTGACCCTTTGGTATTACGAATTCAGAGTCTCTGAGGTCCTTTGTTATTTTCACCAAGCTAGGTTTGAACACATGATTTTATAGAAGAGGGGATGTGGACCTTCTCTTGAGAATCTACGTCTTGCGTTGAGATTGTTCATTGCCAACTTCTTGTTAAGATGAGTGTTCAAGTAGTTCTTGATTTTGTTATTTGTTTTCCCATGTAGTATTCCTGCTATCAATGACCACCTATATGTACCTCACATTTAGCTCATGATGAATTTTCTACTCTGCCATTAATTCAAAAATTTTGAGACCCTCATGAACTTATTACGTGGCATTCAATCCATCACGATGAAAAATTTTCAACATATATAAACTAACACAATAACTAACATCACATGTTCAACACGTGACAACATTGTTAGGTAGCTGTTCTAGGATAAATCCGTAAGTGCGGACACAAACCGATCTCCCCAGATCCACCTGGATCTGGAACAAACAGTGACAGAATACTACTCTTTCCCTAGTTCTAAAGTATTGA
>JZKD02S1674112.1:542406-556878 GCA_000966675.3 Picea glauca | reverse complement strand
TATTTTAAATAAGAGAAAACAAAGATAATAAATAATAAAATAAAAGATTTAAAACAACTTTATAAAAAGAAAATAAACCTTGCATCGTCAAAATGAGGGCACGAGACCTTGCATGAGGCCCACATGTCAAAATCCTCGCCCTTCTCATGATAATACTAACTCCAAAACCCTAGGTCGCACATCTCATGCTCATTTGTCTCATCATTCTTTTGTTTTCTCACTCATGGTCTCTCCTCTACGTAGGTTTGAGCGTGACCCATGGCTCCCTAGCCAGCTGCCTAAAGGCACAGACATGGCCGTCATGAGTGGCCTCATCCTCGTTTCTCCTTTGTGGCTTGCGGGCTGGACCATGGCAGTCGGGCCATGGTCACCTCTGCTTGTGGGCTAGATAGCTCGAATGCGTCGTTCATGGTCTTTTTCCCCTTGTGGGCTCCTCCCTCCTCAGACGCGTAGTGCACTCTTTAGCCCGTGGGTTTCATTCCTCTTAGCTTTGGCACTTGATATCTTGGGCGCTTGATCTTGGTATGTGACCTGTATGGCTCTATCCTTTCTTGGTTTAGGAACTGGTGGTAGTGTGGGGGGAGGGTTCTGGTGGAGGTGTTGGTGGATGACACTTTGAGAAAAAGGGACACTCCTCGTGGGATCTATTCCCCATGACTTGGTGCTCGGACGCGTTGTGCGAGATTTATGCCCCCAGTGGGCTCTCCTCATGGCTTGGTGGCTTTCTCTTGGGCGCTTAGTCTTGGTCATGGATGGGTATATAACAGTCGGCAGGAGTATAACCCCGACCTGCTATATACCCGTGGCTTTTACTTATTCATTCCTCTAAAGGCGCAAGCTTCGGTGTTGTTGGTAGCTAACTCTGGGACTTTGATAACTAGTTGAAATTTGGAGATTGGACTTGGTGGCATTGTGCACATATAATCTCCTCTCCTCGGTGGCTTGGCTTGGCACATGATCATTGGTGATACTGGAGTACATCGAAGAAGTCTGGTCAGCTTCTGACACCACACCCTCACTTTTTCCAGGCTCCTCTCACGACAGGTCGCTTGCTCGATTCTGGGAAGACTTTGTCAACAAGAAGGTTTCTCTTTGCCCCCTCTTTTACTTCATTTTCTCTTTGTTCGCCATTCTCATGTCTCCCTTGTTTTTTGTTTGTTTGTATTTGTACCTAGGCAGTTAATAGAGACAAGGCTCAATCTCTTGAAACAGTTTAGAGAAGAGCATGAGATGGTGCGAAAAGAAATTGTGGAACAATTTATAACTTTGGAAGAGGACATGAGAGCTATCAGATCAGTGGGGCCGCGTAGTGCATAGAGCATTTTCATCACTCCTGTGATTTTGGGGCTGCAATTTGAAATGAGTTTTTGTTTTGTAAAATACTATATTTTGGTAGACAATTGTATATCTAATTTTTTAACCTCTGGACTATGTCCAGGTTTTTTTTTTTTAAATTCAGATATAATAACTATAAATAAGATCTATACGTGTATATGTAAATAAAATATTGTTTTGTATTCAGATATGGTTCTTCTGGGTAGTCTTCATAGGTTTTATGGGTTGTAAATAAAGGGTTTCTAGGTTGTAGGTTAGGGGTTTGGGAACAAATTGTATAGTTATGTGGGTGGTCAAGCCCAGGTTTCAGTTTTGAAACCGGGCTCTCATACCATTTGTAAGGCCTTTTATACAAAGCCTCAATAATTATATAAATATCTCATAATCTCCTACTTTAATAACTGCAATTTAGTTCAAGGTTTTCTTTCATGATTTTATTTATACCAGGAATAAAATTGTAAATAAACATAATAACAACATCAATATTATAACAACATATTAACTTAGTAAAATACATCCTCACCTACATGATGGTTTATTTATCCCCTGGTTCACTTGCTCTTGTTCTGTCCCAAACTGCCCAACTGAATATTTACCTCCCAACCAACTAGGAACAACCTCTCTGGGTCTCTAGCTCCAGGAATCCTTGCGGTTTCTTGACCCCCGAGCCCAAAGTTCCAAGCAACAGGAGTGCCCCTGTAAGAGTTCCCCAAAACAATCCTTGTCCTTCAATCTCCTCCTTCTTGCCCTTCCCTTTCAAAATTTATTCCTTCTCCCTTCTTCCCCAATTTTCCCCAAAACCAAAAAGACCCCTCTCCAAGTCTTGTCCCCTCTTCCCTATCCTCCTCTCTATAATCCCTCCCCCTCATTCAATTCCCCAACTACCTTATTCCCTCATTAATTGCCCAACAACCTTATCCCCTCAATAATTACTTCACCTACCTTTTTAATAATAAAATAAAAAAAGACTCATTCAATTTATTTTAATAATTAATTAAATTTAAACTAACAACTATGATAAATAAATAATCAAATTGGGTTGTTAGAGGATCGAAAGACATAATACCATGGTTTATACTACTCAACAAAATGGTGTTGTTGAGCACATGAATAGGACTCTTCTAGAGAGAGCAAGGAGAATGCTCAGTAATGCCAAGTTGTAGCAGGAATTGTGGGCAAAAGAAGTTCTTACAACATGCTATATGATAAACCAGTTACCATAAACTGCAATAAACCACAAGATTCTAGAAGAGGTATGGACAGGTCATTCATGTGATTATTCAAATATGAGAATATTTGGTTGTGATACCTATGCTCTTATTTCTAAAGATCAGTGTTCTAAGTTAGATCCTAGATAAAATATATATGTCCTTGTTGGTTATGGTGATGGAGTTAAGGGGTACAGATTGTGGGATCCTACTTCCCACAAACTCATCATAAGTGAAGATGTAGTATTTGATGAATCCTCACTCTTAAAATCAAAACTGGTAGATGCTGAAGTGAGACAAGAACATGTACCCCAAGTTCAATGAATTCAATTGGAAACTCAACCATCTTCAAAAAGGCAGGAGCATGAAGAAGTTCCAGAAGAAGAAGAAGAAGATGCATAAAATATCTAGGAAACTGAGGATATGCCTCAACCATATATAAGGAGATCTACATGGGTCAGGAATCCTCCTAAAAGGTATGATGATTATTTTTCATCTGTGGCTTTGATTTCTATTGATGGAGAACCTATTTGTTATCATGAAGCAATTAAGGTATCTAAAAGTGCTCAATGGAAAAAAGCTATGAAAGAAGAAATGGATGCCTTAGAGAGGAATGAAACATGGGACCTGGTAGAACTTCCAAAGGATGGGAATGTTGTTGGCTGCAAGTGGGTCTACAAACTAAAAAAGAGTGTTGATGATAAAGTTGAAAGGTATAAAGAAAGACTGGTAACAAAAGGGTATTCTCAAAAGGAAGGTTTTGATTTTCATGAAATCTTTTCACCAGTTGTGAAGCTTGTTTCAGTTTGTGTTATGTTAGCACTAGTTTCTTTACTTGATCTTGAGTTAGAGCAACTAGATGTTAAAACAATGTTTTTACATGGAGATTTGGATGAGGATATATATATGGAACAACCAGAAGGGTTTGTTCAGGATCACAATAAGAGGTTTGTTTGCAAACTCAAGAAGTCATTGTATGGCATGAGGCAGTCTCCCAGACAATGGTATAAGAAGTTTGATTCCTTCATGGTGAGCCTAAATTTTACAAGAAGTGAATATGATCATTGTGTTTACTTTAAAAAGTTGGAAAATGGCATATTCATTATTTTGGTGTTATATGTTGACTATATGCTTGTGGAAATCAAAAGTATGGTCAAAATCAACATGTTAAAGGCTCAGTTGGATAGGGCATTTGATATGAAGGATCTAGGAGCAGCAAAACAAATCTTGGGTATGGAGATACACAAAGATAGGAAAAATGGTAAGCTATGGTTATCACAACAAAAGTATGTGGAGAAAATACTTATGAGATTCGTTATGAATAATGTGAAACGTGTATAGATCCCTTTGGCTTCCCATTTGAATATTTCTTCAGGTTTAAGTCCTAGTAATGACGAAGAAAAGGATTATGTGTTTCATGTACCATATGAAAATGTAGTAGGAAGTTTGATATATGCAATGGTGAGTACTAGACTAGATATTTCACATGGTTGGTGTTGTCAGTAGATACATGGAAAATCTAGGTAAAGAGCATTGGGAAATAGTGAAATGGGTGCTTCGGTATCTTAGAGGCACAAGTAATTAGTCTATCACCTATGATGGTTCCATTGATTCAGTTTGAGGTTATGTAGATTCATATTTTGCAGGTGACTTGGACAAAAGGAGATCCACTTCAAGATATGTCTTTACTCTTGTAGGAGGACTTGTTATTTGGATGTTCAAGATTCAAAACGTAGTTTCTTTATCCACTACTGAGGAAAAATATATGGTTGCTTCACATGCATGTAAGGAGGCAATTTGGTTAAAAGGTTTGTTGGGTGAGTTCGGAAGGATGCATGACAAGGTGAAAGTATTATGCGATAGTCAAAGTGTTATTCATTTGGCTAGAAATCCAGCTTATCACAGTAAGACGAAACATATTTCTATTAAATACCATTTTGTAAGACAGGTTGTTGATGAAGGGGGAGTGGATTTGGAAAAGGTCCATACAAAAGTGAATTCTCCAGACATGTTTACGCAATCGGTTTTGTTAGAGAAGCTACGATGGTGTTTGGATTCTCTTGGCTTGCAGAAAAGGTGATGAATTAATTCGGGCATGATTTATTAGGTAAATTGTTGTCAAGGTGGAGATTGTTGAAAACGTGCCAACCAATTTCCCATGTGGTTGCATGCACATCAAATAAATTTATATTGTGCATGCATGCACACTTTAGTGAACAGATTGTGTAACTGATGGATCGGTTTGTAACGAGTTTGTTTAACCGTATAACTAAACCTATATAACAAGCATACACATACAAGTGTCGAGTGAAATAAAGTGGAGTGTAGTGTGTATGTGAGGAGAGGAGAGGATGGTTGTATGCTTGTGATTAGTTATTTTAATTCTTCCTTGAATAATAAGAATATCGATTATCATTGCCTTGTGGTTTTTTTCCATATTAGGTTTCCACGTAAATCACTGTGTTAGATTGTGTGGTTGTTGTTCTCGGTTTATTGCTTGTTTATGCTATGTTTATGCTATGTTTTGCTTCCGCTGCCTAACAATGTTGTCACATGTTGAACATGTGATGTTAGTTACTATGTTAGTCTATCTATGTTGAACATTTTCCATCATGATGGATTGAATGCCACGTAATAAGTTCATGAGGGTCTCAAAATTTTTGAATTAATGGCAGAGTAGAAAATTCATCATGAGCTAAATGTGAGGTACATATAGGTAGTCGTTGATAGAAGGAATATTTTCTGGGAAAACAAATAACAAAATCAAGAACTACTTGAACACTCATCTCATCAACAAGCTGGCACTGAACAATCTCAATGCAAGACGTAGATTCTCAAGAGAAGGTCCACATCCCCTCTTCTATAAAATCATGTGTTCAAACCTAGCCTAGTGAAAATAACAAAGGACCCCAGAGACTCTGAATTCGTAATAACAAAGGGTCGCAATGGTTAGGAAAACAATCATAATTCAGCTGAAGATGCCTTCAAATTGTCTAATATTCAAGAAACTACAAATTCTTCCAAGTTCGGATGGTGCAGACTGCTTCAAGCAGAAAATTCGATCGCAGATGATGAATAAGAGTGCATTGTATTTGTGATGGCTGATGTTAATCATGTTGGAACATAAGTTACAAACTATACATTTTCTATGTCCAATTTAGCAGTAACAAAAGGACACAAGAAAAATTTATCGAGAATTTATTCTTTTCTACTAATGATTGTAGAAGAAGATAATTGTTCTGATTTGGATTTTGGAGCCACAAGTGAAGAAATTGAAGAAATCAAAGAGTGGGTTGAAGGATTTAAACAATTGTTAAAATATTTCCTAGAACATTATCTTCATATTCTCCGCACTCCTAAACAAGAAGGAGAAACTTCTTATGTCCTGCCTCCTCCTCCTAATCATGTAAATCCCTCCTCTGGTCCTTCTCCTGCTCTTCCAAGCATGGAAACTATCATGCAAGATTCATCTTATGCTCCACTAATAAATTCGAATTTGGCATTGACCATATGAATAAAATCATTTCCCAAATTCCCAAACAAAATATTTTGAATATTTCCTTCCAAAAGAGATCTGAGATGCCATTAACTTGCTAGCTAATTGGACTTCTTACAAAAGATATCAAGTGTAAATAAGTTTTTGTGTATGAACCTCTATGTATGCTCTCCCTATGCACCTTAGCGTGATCTGTTGAGATCAAAAGTAGAGATTCTACATAGTGGTGCATGTAATTTGTAAGTGTTGTAAAAGTTTGTGACGATCTTCGCCATCTAAAGACGATTAGACAAGAGTGTTATCTCAGAGTGTGGATTTGAGGTAAGTCGAAAACTTGGATTCGGTTTTGGAGTGGAAGATTTAATAGATCAAGTTTTCTCTTGTAGAAAGTTTCTTATATTTTCACTAGTTCTATATGCATGGGATATTGTTTTAAATATCTTCATGGAATCAAAGATGGTTCTGCAAACCTCTTCATATTCATATATATATATATATATATATATATTTCTAAAACATTTATAGGCAGGTTGTCTGATTAAGGGGATTTTTCCATTGATCAACCACCTCATGATCGTATGTTGGTGTTTGTAAGGCACTGATTTTTTTCCAATTTTATTGTCGCTCAACTAACTGATCATTCTTCTTGTTCTTGTCCTCCTCCTCCTATGTTTTGCCTTCACCTCAGATCTACAATTTAAGGAAATATGTGAGTTGGGGGAGCTCAGTTCTGAGATGAGATCTTCTGAGATCCGATTGGAGATCTACAGGTTGAATTTTCACAGTGTAGAGATCTGTCCATGGGGCCTCGATCAACTATCTAAAAGTATTTTTTGTCTAGCACTTTTTCTGGTCATTGGTGTAACGTGGCCGCATCATGGCATCTCTTTGCCTCTCTTAGCATGGCCATATTTGTACCAATCCACATATTGTGGTCCATGACTCCCAATTAGAGTGGATTTTGGATGATTAGTGGTACCCTGGAATTATACCTCCCAGACCTACCAGCTACTACGAGCCATTAGCTAGAAAGAGCTCAGTCCTTAGCAATGGTGACAATCCTAGTCAAGTTTTTTATGAGGGGTTTCTTTTTAAAATGTCATTTAAATAATATGTATTATATGAGTTATTTTTTAAACTTTTGTCATGAATACAAGAGAAAAATTTTGTGTAAATTTTTTTATGACGAGATCATTTTTTTAAATGTCATTTAAATTATATGTATTATTGTATTTTTTTTTTAAGTTTTCTTATGAATACAAGAGCAATTTTTTTTGTGAATACACATAAAACTTGTCTGTAACATAAAATTATTATGAAATTACATTTCACATAATATCATCAAATTACAAAAGTTTATATAAAATATTTGATGTATCCTACATCATATAAAATGAAACACTATTAAAAAGATAAATAGCACATAAAAATATTTAAATATTTAAGATTCTTCTTTGCTTAGCATTTTTCCAAATTTTATATACCTTGTCCCATTCAATCATTGATGAATCAAGCCATCTTAATGAGGACTAGCATCAAGGCATCTAATGTAGCCAATGATAGTTTTGTTCTTCGTACATTCTTTATTATGTTTTTTCTTGAGAATCATTTCTCACGTGCTACTATACTTGCAGGAGCAGTAAGTATTACTTACCATAAATTTGACATGTTTGAAAAATTTGTATAGAAATCGGTGGCACAAAAGATTCTTCAAGCATCTTTCATGGATGACCCCTCACAATTAACATGAAGAGTATCAACAAATGCATGCAACTCTTTCAAGCAAGCTTCAAAATCAAATAATGCTTTGTCTTCTTCCCTCTCACATATAGTATGTTGCAAATGTTGAAAATATTTTCAAGCCAATGCTTTGAATTCTTTTCTCTTCCATGAACATCATGTACATAATGGCAAGGGATGGAAAAATTTATAGAGTTGAAAAATGAAAAATCGAGGAATTCTCCATTCAAACTCTATATATAAGAGATTGAACATATTCTATTGCAATTTGTTTGCAACTCTATAGTCAACCATCAATGCGAGGTTTTCATGATTGCTTGTGTGTATCAACGTAATCACCACATGCATGTGGAATTGCTAGAAACTACAATTCATGCTTATGAAAAAGTCCATCTTTATCAAGAATTTATAGATAGCCAAATTTAGAGGCATTTAAAAATTTAGATCAGTAACATATACCATCTACAAATGTGTCACTTATTAAAAAACACCTTTTTAAAGTGTTTATAGTAACATCTATAGTTTCCCCTAAATGGGTAACATCAACATACTCTTCTTGGGATTTCTTATTCAACACATTTAGTTCACACATTACATTTACAAGCATATGCAAACAAAACTGAACTGAAAAGATCATTGCCTTTTCATACCATGAGTCTTTCCTTCAATTTTTCCACAAAGTCAATATGGGAGGTCTCACGACCCCATAGGAAGCTTGTTCAAATAGTGCGATCATTCACCTCCTGAGGGCATGTAACACCACGTTGGTTCTTACTTGGTTGCTTGGCAACACCAATAATACTTCATCTAAACTATGCCTCTTCACCTAGAGCATACCCATATTCCGTTCTAGGATATGCACGTGTCACACTCCTACTCTATTGCAACTCTTGTATACTTACACAATTGTTAACAATTTAACACTTATTCATATATAAGCATACATCCATGAACATGAGAAACCAAGAGGAAAACTATAGAACAAATGAAAGGCATACACAGAAATAGTGCGAACAACACAAACTGTGCTTAACACTTGGCTAAGTCTTTATTATTATGAAACAATTACAATATGAGCACTACCATCTCAATTTAAAACTTGGACAGAGTCACATGATTCCCCTCGCCTCACCAAGACACTCATACACATATTGATCACAACAAGACTCTTTGTCGCAACCATCTTTGTAGCCTCTTGTGGTGCACCTTAGATGTACCTTCAACCGTAAACTTGTTGTCCCTTCATTACCGCAGAATTTCACTAAGATAACACATATTTTGTTTCTTCCTCACACATTCCTCCAATAGACCTGCATTTTAGGACTTCCCCAAAATATCCTAGAGCGTACCACCCTTGGCTACTTGTCTTCCATCTTGGCTGTTTTGCCTCCTTTATGCCTTGTCTCCGACTTTGCCTTAGCCTTGTTCTCTCTAAAATTTATCTTTACAAATCCCTTCCTTCCTTGGTTGTGCACCCTTATGCTCTTATCGGAACTCCAAGGGTCACTAATGAAAAACGTCATGTCTTTTTGGTGTGTTTCACCCCTTCGCAAACACACACTCAAACAACTTGGCATCTGCCTCCATGGACCTGGTGCATCCAAACAAGATCGTGTGTCCATCATTCGTCATGTCTCATAGACTAGCGCACCCCATCCTTAGGCATGTGCCCCTTGCCTTGTGTGCTATCTTGTGTCGATCATCATGACTCATGGGTGTGTTGATGGGGTCATCCAACCTCTCTGATGCACCCATGTTACTGAAGGTAGATAGGTTCACTCCTTGGGCATGATCCCAAGTTTCCTTACCCTTTCCCAAACACAACCCAAGTCTTTGTCAATCATTCTAAGGAAAATAAGGTGTGTTCCCTCGTGGTGTCGCACGTCACCATCGTGTGCCCAAGGTTCCCTTGCTCACACCCACACATCTCTGTTTTCCCAACCAATCAAATCCTCTCTATGTTCTCTTGCCCGACCCCTCCCCAAGTCTTCCCAAAGAGTGTGCATACTCGGTGGGTGTTGTGGTAGACCTTACATCCTCCCCCACTCCTATTTGTTTTCATCCTCGAAAACATCCGTCGATCTCTATGGTGTCTCTGCCCCATCTTCACATCTCGTCACTGCTCAACAACTATTATCTCATCAAATGATGTCATCAAGAGGAACTCCCCTTAGGAAGTTTCATGAGTCTATGAAGTCTCGTGCCTCACTTATTTTTGCTTCCATACTTCGGTCTGTCTTCCCATGCTCCATGTGTTGGATCCCCTTGTGACGTTGGTCTATAGGGTAGCTAGTCCAATCCTCGTGCCTCTGTCTCAAGAACTCACATCTTCATGTTCAAACACCCATTTCTATCTGCAACTCCTTGTTTCCTCCAATATTTCAAGTCATCCACTGCATTCTTAGAAAATTTAACCAAGGCACCTCCTCAAGGCGCCCCATTGGCCTCACAGCCTCCCACCGAGACAGTGAGACAACATGTTGCGGTATAGTTTGAAGGTGAAGGGGGATGGTAGGTTGGGACATCTCCCTTATCTCCAATCTATCCCAATGCCATCAATAGAGAATCACTATACTTATGTGTTATGTACATAAGCAACGATAAACTTGAACTGATTGTACCTATGTACTCCTCCATGAGTCATTCTAGCTCAGGATCATACGACCATTCACCATGTTGAAGTTTTCTAGAGGAGGAATCAACCTCTTCCTTGGTCCTCTTCCACGAAGGTTGTTGTGTCTCCCTCACGTCCTCTTAGTCCACGGATGGTATCTTCTCCTATTCAATGAACTGTTATGGAATTCTCATCTCTATGACTTCCTCTAATCTTCAACGTGATTCATCAACCCTCAAACAAAAATTAGCCAAGCCATCCATTGTCTTAGCCAAATATCCAAATATCTCTTCAACATCGGCAATCCCCTCTTCCACTGACACACGTTTCCTTTTGTTTTCTACATTATATTGTCCAACCATTACCCCAGTTTGTCCAAGTTCATCTCCACAAGGTTTCCTACTCTAGTTGTTTGCAAAAACCATCTGCAAGGAAGACATATGCATTCCTCCTTCCTCCCTCCTTATGGTACGAATCAAACATGGAGTTTGTCTTGAGAAAATGGCCAAACTATTCATGTGAGGAATAAATGTTTCCTTTTCCTTCCTCATAAACTCCTATCCCAACACAACTTCGAAATAATCCATAGGAACAATGGTGAAACTCATCCTACCACACTAGTCACCAAGCTTCAACGAGATGTCCTTGGCTACACCAATGACTCTCTCTACACTTTCATTGACCATCTTGAAGGTTGTCTGTGTTGGTTCAGGAAGAAACCCAAGACTTTAAACCATGTATTCCCTCAAGAAGTTATGAGATGCCCCACTATCCACCATGGCTATCACTAACTTCTTGTTGAGTTTGGCCTACACATAACAAAGTTTCATCTCATATTACTTTTGGTTCTCTGTGGATTCACCCTCCATGACAACATTCAAGACCTATAGGACTCCAACGCATGGATTTTCTACCTTCTCCAAAGCATTCAACTTATGTTTAAAGGGATAATTCTTTGCATAATGATCCTTGGCACAAATCCAACATGAAATCGACTTATTCTCTTTCGTTGTGTCTGTTTGCTTGGCATTATTCTCACTTCCATTGGACGCCTTTGTATTTCCTTTGTACTTTCTCTTACGCTTCCCTTGCTACTGCTTCTCATCTTCGACATCCTCAAAGTTCCTTGGACCTGTCTTGGGTTCACTCCTAAAGTCCAACAATTTGTCCATTGTAGTGATTTATGTTGCAAGAGTCTGCACATTCTATCGTCACAACTCACTCGACACCCACAATTACAGACCATTCATGAAGTGGAATTTTTTTTCTTCTTATGACATGTCTTTGATATCCAACATGAGCCTCGTGAACTCCTCGATGTAGGCTTGGATCTTATCAGCGTGCTTGAGAACCAACAACTAATTTATCATGATCCACGCTTGGTTCCTAGGCCAAACTTTGCCTTCAAGGCTACCGTCATATTTTCTCAATTTTCGATCTTCTCAACGATTCTCCCAACTGCTAATTATTCCAACCAGTTCCTCCACCAAAGCTTAGTGGTTCATGTCAAGAACATCGTTGTAGCGTTCACCTTAGCTTCGTCTAAACTTCCGTTCAACTACTCCAAGTATTTCTCAATGCCCCAATAGAAGTTTCCAAGCAACTTAGCATTGTGAGTCTTGTCATATGGCTTAGGTTCCTTTATCTTGATCTTCATCGGCATGACAACAAATCTCTGTCTATTAACTAAAGCTTGTTTTAACAATGTGATGGTGTCATCTTGGTCCTTCAAATTCTTTGTGACTGAGGCAAGTGCATCCTTCACTGTGTTGAGTTTATCCTGAACATCGTCGGTCAAGGTGTTGGTAATCACATTTGTGGTTTCCCCAAACTCCTGGACAACTTCATTAAAACCCATGCTACATCCTACCTATCTCAGTCTCCATCTGATTGAAATTATCACCATGTTGGCACATTGTGTCTGTCATCTGCTAAATAGTCTTCTCCAAGTTAACAAGTTCATCCTTCATTCTACCAGTCTTAGGCTCCTTCTTAGTGTCAGTGTCATCTACATGTGACCCAACCATGGATGACCATCCAAGTATCTTCACTTTACTTGCAAAGGGTTCGTTCAAGGAACCCAAGAGTTTGTCTCAAGACTTCTTCAAGATTTTGTGATCAAATCTATGATTACTTCTGCAATTAGATCTAGGATAGTCCTGTGTTCATCCACCTTTCCCAAGTGCTCAGTTCACCCTCAAAACTATGTGCTTGGCTTACTCGAGGGGTGCGCCCAATTTTGTTCAAAAGTCACGGTTTTTTCTACAACTCGGTGCATCACTTCCATCACAAACCACCAAGTCCGCACTCAGGTTGTCTCTACGATGGGTCATTCCATATTACTGAACCTTCACTGATCCTGTGCCCAAACTATTTCACCAAACAAGTGTGCCCCACCACCATTGTTATGACTATAGTAGTGGTGAATATCAAAATCTTCTTTGGTACCACCTATCACCGAGATAGTGGTGAATACCTCACCAACCCTTCATCAAACTCTACAACAAAACAACTCTAATACCACCTGTCACAACCCCACAGGATGCATGTTCAATTCTTTTGATCACCCGCCCCCTAAGGGTGTGCAAAACCATGATTGTTCTTACTTGGTTTCCTGTAAACACAAACAATACTTCATTCAGACTATGCATATTCACCTAAAGCATACCCATACTCCATTCTAGGCTACGGGCGAGTCACACTCCTACTCTAGTGCAACTCTTGTATACTTAGACAATTGTTAACAATTGATCACTTAGTCATATATAAGAATACATCCATGAACATGGGAAACCAATAGAACAACTACAAAACAAACAAAATAAATATACAAAAACATGTGGGTGAAACAAACCGTGCCTAAAATGCGACTAAGTCTTTTCTATTGCGAAACAATTACAATATCAACACTACTGACTCAGTTTACAACTTGGGCAGAGTCACATGACTTGCCTCACCTCACCAAGACACTTATACACAAATTCATCGCACCAAGACTCTTTGTCACAACCTCATGCAATGCAACTTAGACACGCCCTCAATTGCAAACTTGATGTCCCTTCATTACTGCAAACTTTCACCAAGTTAACACAGATTTCAGTTCTACCTCACACATGCCTCCAATAGACCTACATTTCCAGAATTCTCAAAAATATCCTAGAGCATCCGACCCTTGGCTACTTTTCTTCCATCTTAGAAGTTTTGCCTCAATTCTACCTCATCTCAGAATTCACCCCAAATCTCTTGCCAAATCCTTTCCTTCCTTGGTTGTGTTCCCTTGTGCTCTTATCGGGACTCCAAGGGTCACTAATGTGAAATGTCATGTATTTTGGGTGTGTCATGCCCCTTCGTGAAACCACACTCAAATGACTCATTGTAGTCGTCCATGGACCCAATGTGCCCAAACAAGCCCACACACCCATCAATCGTCATGTCTCTTAGACTAGCACACCCCATCCTTGGGTGTGCATCCATTTCCTTGTGCGTTCTCTTGTTTCAATCGTCATGATTCCCCATGGGTGTTTTGATGGGGTCATCCAACCTCTCCGATGCACCGATGTTGTTGAGGGCATATAGATCGACTCCTTAGGCATGCTCCCAAATTGCCTCACCCTTTCCCAAACACAATCCAAGTCTCCATCAATCATTCTAAGGCAAGTAAGGTGTGTGCCACATTGGTGTTGCATGTCACCGTCATCCGTCCAAGGTGCCCCTGCTCACAGCCATATGTTGATCCAGGTGGATATTGGTGGCCACCCGCCTATTCCACTTGGACCCACACAATTGTTTCTTTCAGTTTTTCAGTTTCCTTAATTGTAGCACAATTTACTATTTTTAGCAGTTCTTCGGGTCCTGAACTTCCAGAGCTGTTTTGAGGCCCTAAACGACGTTTTTTGGGCATGAATGGTCTGGTGAATATGAGGATATTCCAGACTCAATATTCGCAATCAACAATGTAGTCCTCGGATAGATCTTTCTAACGATGTATCATGTGCGTCAAACGGAGATAGTATGCCAAAGTTACGACCCTAGGAAATTGATGTACCAATTTACCCCAACGGGGCCCATATTCTGGCGTT
>JZKD02S1674112.1:510983-542316 GCA_000966675.3 Picea glauca | reverse complement strand
TTATGTCTGTAAGCATTTTTCAGTCATTTGTTATTAATGAAATGAAGTCTTATTTCCGCTGCATCTCTGCGTTTATGTGTATTTCTATATTTCATTGTGTTCCTACATAAATCCGAATCAGTGGTATCAGAGTGGTTTTCTCGTTCTTGATCTTTCTTTGCATGTCCCCAACGAGGTCGGGGTATAAGGAGTTGGAGCTCGATCTGGTTGAACCTTTGCAAGATCAGTCTCGCAAACCCCGACGACCGCCCATAGGGGAAGAAAAGAAAGATGAGGGAGCAGGAGATCCTATCAAAATGTTGCTCGAGGAGGCCCTCGAGAAACAAAGGAACACGATGATGGACAACTTTGCCTAAATTCTTCAACGGATTCCCACTAGCAGTGCATCGACATCTGACAACCAATCTGGAGGCTCCACTCCTTTTAAGGTACATGTAAACTTTGACATTCCCATATTTGAGGGCCAAATAGATGCAGATGTCGTAGATAGATGGTTGAATATATTAGAAGGATATTTCTCGGTTCATGAATTTTCCGACCGAGAAAGGATTATTTTCGTACTCCTCAAAGTTGCCCCCCATGTCAAGGACTGGTGGGAAACCTACTCGGAGCAACAAGGCGAGGGGGAACCCTCTCTGTTCTTGGCCAAACCCACTTGAAATTCTTTCCGAGACACCATCAAGGAACAATATTATCCCGTGGGGAGCTACGAGGAAAAATACATACAATGGACTACGTTGCGGCAACAAAGGGACCAAGATGTGCATGAGATGATGAATCTGTTTCATACCCTACGCACAAAGTTGGGTATCAAAGATTCAGAGAAACATTTGGTGTTAAAGTACCGCAGTTGCCTGCACAGATACATTTAGGAGGAAATGGAGTTCCTCGACATCTCCTCGCTTGGTGTGGCGTACTGATATGCTGCCAAGATTGAGCAGAAGTTCAAACAGAAAAAGCGAGACTTTGGGTCTGCGAATCAGAAGCAAGGGAAAGGTACCCCTAAACCACAGAACAAAGGACCAAGCCAAGGCAGGGCAACCCAGGATAACCCACCAAATCCACAAGTAAAGAACAACACCACGAAGCCAAAAAAGGACATGGGGAAGTGGTGTGAGTTCCATAAGAGATCCACTCACAACACAAGTGAGTGTTGGGCCAAGAAGTCACTGGTAGCCGAGTTGAAGGCTTCTGAATCAGATGCATGCTCCGACTCTGAATCAAAACCCAACAAGGGGAATGATAGGGGGAAGCAGATTATCGATGCAGAGCCCAACACCACCATTTCCACCACGAAGATCCAGAAGGAGGAACCAAAAGATCTAGAGGAGGCAGAGCGTCTCTTCCATTCCAAGATGTGGGTAAAGGGTTCCCCGTTGCAATTCATTGTCGATAGTGGGAGCCAGAAGAACCTCATATCAGTAGAAGTCATGAAGCGGCTAGGCTTGCCGACCACAACACACCCACAACCATACACCATCGGGTGGTTGCACCAAGGACGAGAACTCCGCGTCAGCCAACAATGTCGCCTTCCCTACAGCGTCAAGCCCTTCACGGATGAGGTATTATGTGACATTGCTCCTCTTAATGTTTCTGATGTATTATTAGGCCAACCGTACTTGTGGAAGCGACATGTTGTGTATGAGTCCAGGCCTCGTTCTGTTATTATCACCTTGGGCAATAAGCTGTATAGGATACCAGAGATAGCACCGCATACCACCATCTTTATGGTTACTGCAAAACAATGCAGTAATCTCATTTCCAAAACCAGGAAATTTGTTTTCTTGATGATCTGCCCTCAGGGAAAGAGGAATACTGTGGCCATGAACTTTAGACAGGGCCCCGTTGCACGAAAACAACAGATGGATAAGGTCGTGGAGGAGTACAAGGACATCTTCACCTCCCCCACAGGGGTGCCTCTACACTGCTAGGTAAAGCACCCCATCGATCTGACCCCAGGTGCGCCACTTCCCAATGGACCCATCTATCAGCGCTCTGTTATGGAGAATGATGAAATCAAGAGGCAGATTCAGGAGCTGTTGCAGAAAGGTCACATCCGACCGAGTTCATCACCCTGTGGGAGCCCGATCGTGTTGGTGCAGAAGAAGGATGGGACTTTGAGACTTTGCATTGACTATTGGGCATTGAACAAGATCATTGTTTGGAATAGGTACCTGATCCCACAGATTGATGACCTTCTAGACCAACTCAAGGGGGCAAAATATTTCAGCAAGATCGACTTGAAGTCGGGGTATCACCAAGTACCAATCGAACCCTATGATGTGTGGAAGACTGCCTTCAAATCCAAGGAGGGCCTTTTCGAATGGTTGGTCATGCCATTCGGGTTGACGAATGCCCCTATAACCTTCATGAGGCTAATGGATGACATCCTATGGCCATTCACCAACTCATTTGTAGTGGTGTACTTGGATGACATTCTGATCTTCAGCCAGACTTGAGAAGAGCACCTCCACCACATCCGACAGGTTCTCTAAACACTGCGACAACACAAGTTGTGTGCCAATTTGGAGAAATGCACTTTTGGCATGACCTAGGTTCAGTATCTGGGATACATTATTGATGATCGGGGGGTGCATGTGGATCCAGCAAAGATCCAAGTCATTCGGGATTGGCCAGCCCCAACCACCCTAACAGAGCTCCACAGTTTTTTAGGTCTTGCCAATTTCTACCGTAGGTTTGTGTTGGGATTCTCTCATATCACTTGGCCCTTGAGTCAAGTCACCAAGGGAGGAGCTAAAGCAAAATTCTTTTGGTCCGAATCTCAATAGAAGGCATTCGAGGAGTTGAAGCATCACCTTTGCTCTGCACCAATGCTCACATTACCAGACTTGCAACAACCATTTGAGATCGAGACAGATGCCTCTGAATATGCCATTGGGGAAGTCCTTACTCAACATGGGCATTCAGTGGCATATCACAGTGAGACACTTTCTGACACGGTCCGGAAGTATCCCACTTATGATAAAGAAATGTATTCCATTGTGCAGGCATGTCGGAAATGGAAGCATTACATTTTGGGAAAGGAAACAATCATCCACACAGACCACCGACCCCTGTAGTTCATACAGACACAAGGGAAGTTGCAGAACGATCGCCATCAGAAGTGGTCCACATACCTGCAACAATTTCATTTGAACATTAAGTACAAGAAAGGCATCACCAATAATGTTGCAGATTGCCTCAGTCGACCACCCATCATGGAGCTAACCACTGTGCTCAACTCTTGTGGGCACGGTACTTTTGATTGGCCGCTTCTCTACACAAGTGATCCAGAATTCGACCACACATACAATACACTCTTGGAGGGTAAGCAAGTTCCCAATTTTCACCTCCAGGATGCCCTGCTTTGTCACCTGGGACACCTTTGTGTTCCTTCAAGCGAGTGTGCCAAGATGATTTGGGAGGCGCACTACAGTCGGGTCGCTGGGCATTTCGAGGTTGAGAAAACCATGGTAGTATTGAAAAAGTATTTCTATTGGCCGAACCTTCTACATGATGTCGGGAAGTGCATCAAGTCCTTCACTGCTTGCGCCATTGCCAAACCGACCATCAAGAAGCAAGGCCTCTATACTCCGCTTCCTACCCCCAGTCGACCTTGGGAATCCATCTATATGGATTACATGTCATGCCTTCCTTCTACTAAGCATGGCAATGATTGTGTTTTTGTGGTCGTCGACCGATTCTCGAAGATGTCCATTATGATGGCCTGCAAGAAGAATATCACAGCAAAAGCCACTGCTAAACTCTTCTTTGAACGAGTGTGGGTAGACTTTGGGATCCCACAGTCTATCATCTCAGATCAGGACAACAGGTTCCTCAGTACATTTTGGTCCAGCCTCTGGTCGATGCTGGACACCAAGCTCACCAAGTCCACAACTTTCCATCCGCAAACTGATGGCCAGACAGAGGTCGTCAATCGGATGATTGTACACATTCTGCGCATGTACAACTCAAAGCATCCATGCATATGGGATGAGAGCCTCCCCTTTGTACAAAACAACTACAACTGGGCTCTCCATAGCTCAACCAGCCACAACCCCTTTCAAGTGGGCTTGGGATTCCAGCCACTATGTCCCGTTGACATAGCCATGCCATTTGTGGCTACTCGGGCAGATTCAACCCATGTCCAGTATGAGGCTGACAAGGCAAACAAATTCATTGAGCGCATTCAGCACATCCGTCAACAAGTTCATGACATCTTGGATAGAGCCAATGCTAAGTATAAGCAACGACATGATCAACATCGGGTGCCACACAACTTCTAGGTGGGCAACAAAGTGTGGCTACATTTGCAAAAGGAGCGCCTCGCTGGACCCTACCGCGAGATTCGCCCTCTCTGATATGGGCCATACACCATCACCAAGGCTGTAGGGGACAATTCCTTTGAGCTCAGTATTCCACCATTCCTTGGTCTGCACCCAGTGTTCAATGTGGACTGCCTTCGGCCCTACTTTCCACCTCTACTAGACACATCCGACATGGCAGAACAACTCACACCAATAGAGTTAAACCCAGACTACATGGAACAAGCCACAACTGATCGAATTATGGACACATAGATCAAGAACACCTGCCAACAGAGGATCCATCTATATCGAATTGTCAAAGCAGGCCAACTCCTTCACCAAGGCAAGTGGCTCACCAGGGACCAAGTTCAGCAAAAGTTTCCTCGTCTCATGGAGGAGCTCAACGCAATGGGGACCATTGCTTCCTAAGGGGGGAGGACTGATCCAGGTGGATATTGGTGGACACCCGCCTATTCCACTTGGACCCACACCATTGTTTCTTTCAGTTTTTCAGTTTCCTTAATTGTAGCACAATTTACTATTTTTAGCAGTTCTTCGAGTCATGAACTTCCGAAGCTGTTTTGAGGCCCTAAACGATGTTTTTTGGGCATGAATGCTTAGGCGAATACGAGCCCGTTTCAGACTTCATATTCTTTTTCAATGGTGTAGTCTTTGAATAGATCTTTCTAACGATGTATCATGTGGGTCAAACGAAGATAGTATGCCAAAGTTACGACCCCGGGAAATTGATGTACCAATTTACCCCAACGGGGCCCATATTCTAGCGTTTCATATCCTAGGGTTAGGTTTTTGGATGTTTAGGGTTTTCCATTGTTTCTTAGTAATATATAGGCCTTCGAGCCTCATTGTAATAGGCAGTTCAGAGGCCAGTAGCCGCCACATCTCTTCTGAGAGATAAGCTACCAGCGCCCTAGCTAGTTTATTTCCATTATGTTTGTAAGCATTTTTCAGTCATTTGTTATTAATGAAATGAAGTCTTATTTCCACTGCATCTCTGTGTTTATGTGTATTTATGTATTTCATTGTGTTCCTACATAAATTCGGATCATATGTCTTCGTTCTCCCAATCAATCGCATGCTCTCTATGTTCTCTTTCCCAACTTGTCTCTAAGTCTTCCCAAAGAGTTTGTGCGCTCAATGGGTGTCGTGGGAGACATTATAGGAGGCATGAATACAATAAGTCTCTCAATGACTAGTCCTCTTGAGACCCATCTAACTCCATGGATTTAAAGAGGTTGAAGAGTTTCAAGTTGCATAAGTTCCAAAAGAGAAATAAGTTGACTCTTTATTTTAGCAGAATTTTGCACCCAATAATATACCTTATTTGTCAATTTGTCAATAAATAATAATTCAGGTATTCTTTTGGAAGCATTTGATGTGTCTAAAGCTTCACGATGAGAAATACAATGAATACATGTACAAGATTAGGTACATCCATTTAGAAAAAAGTGTAACAAAGCCAATTTCATTACCAACTATTGATGAAGCATCATCTATAGAAACTGCTATCAATCTTTTATTTAAAAGGCCACTTGCTTCATTTAAATCATTAATTGCATAATATGGTGTTTTCCTTCTTTCATCACAAACATTTATGAGCTTTAGAAACTATGAAATTGGAGGCCCCAACCATTGTGACCCTAGAAATGTGGCATAAACCACAAGGTGTTTCTCTATACTATGATCTATACTTTCATTTAGCATCAATGAAAAAAATGACTATCCAACATTCTTGTTGTTTGTACCTCTTGAAAATACTCAAATATAGCAAAAAGGAATTCTTTTGTAGCCATGTGATTTGTATATGTTGTGTAATCTTTATTCTTTGACATGTTTGGTGTATGTAAAGACATTGCAAACAAGAAAATAGATTCATATTTTTGAGAGGGATAAATCTTCTAACATAACCCAATAAACTAATTTCATAGTTGTGATAACACTTTGCTTGTTCATGTCATCAATGCATGCGTTCTTCTCTGTAATAGGCTTTGATTTCCTTTGATTTCCATATATCTATTTTACTTGTGAAAGTTTATGGAATCTTTAATTTCCATAAACAACTAGTGAATCATGTTGCATGATAGAGAAACCAATGTCAATCCCCCATGGTCCCACTACCTAATGTGTTTCACAGTATATACATTTTATAATTGTTTTTCCTTCATGCTTTGTCTCTCTCAACCACTTATACTTAGTTTTCCATTCCTCCTGAAACTCTTGGTTTGCTTTCAATTTTCTTTTCTTTTGAGTGTTAGGTTTTTCACCTTGAAATTATTCACGACATTCTTCATTATACACTAATATATCCAAGTCTTCATTCAAATCAAAATTATGCTCATTTTTATTAGGCAATGAAACTTGTGGTTTAGTAGACCATCCAAAAAACTTCTTAATAAAAGGTTAGCTCTTTTTTCTTTGAGACATTTTTTTATGTAATGTCTATCTGATAAAAAAAAAAATGAAAGTAATTAGGTACAAGATGTCTATACATGCCCATAAAATTCATAACTTTTAGTTAAAACATTAAACAATCTCTTTTAAAAAATAGTTTCAAAGTAGCAAATTCATCATATATTAGTTATATTCCAAAAACCATCATATGATCTTATTATAAAATGAACTATTAAGTTCAAAATTATTATAAAACCAATGATGCTAGACTTTATAGAAATGCACACCATCCTAAAAAGCACACAAACAATTCTATTAAGTAGTGAAAATTTTGAATTGAATATCACAAAGTTATCAATTAACTTTAAAAGAATTACTAAAGGAAAGCTAACCTTAATTTTATAAACTTCTTTTCTGAAAATTTTGAATTAAATATCACAAAGTTATCAATTAACTTTAAAATTATTAATAAAGGAAAGCTAACATTAGTTTTATAAACTTCTTTTTAACAAAATAAACTCAAACTCTTTTGACAAATTAAATTTACTATGTCTTTATTAAAAAAAAAAAAACTTTATAAACTTATTTTTATAAAAAAAACCCTTTTATCAAATTAAATTTAATGTACTTAAATATTTTGAAGTTCAGAAAAGTCTCATATACAAATATGAGTTTATTAATTACAATTAAAAAAAAAAATCAATACAACTCCTACATTACACTTATCTAATTTAATAAATTCATTAATATAAATGTTCAAAATGTCGTTTTCACAATAATTAAAATTTATAAAAAAATATCTCTTACTTATTTATTAATTTAGTTAATTAGTATAAATACATAACATGTTTTTTTCATATTAATTTTTATATTAATTAAAATTTATGAAAAAATATCTCTTTTAATAATCTTAAATTTTTAGGATTAAAGTTTTTAAAAGATTCATCCATATATTATTATTATTATTATTAAATCCATAATAAAATAAATTTAAATATACATAATAAAAAATATTATGTTATTAATCTAAGCGCTAAGTTGCTAACAAAGACTTTGTCTTTCCTTCCTAAAATGTTTAACCGGTACCTAAAGTCATACTCAAGTTTCAGAGAAGGATCCACAAGAGGGGACTTCATTTCACATAAGGATCCACAAGAGGGGACTTCATGAGCACTACTTACTTTGTGAAAAAACAAAGATATAGTGTGGGTGTGCCTTGTGGTAGAGAAGTTCTACGAAATATTGTGGGTATGTAAGAAAATATTTACATCAAATACAATTTTTTTAGTAAATCATGTGCATCTGCAGTTCTACATGTAAAATATGAGCAACTTGATTTAATTCAGTAAAAGAAAAGAGTAAGTTGGCCTAGATTGTATGCACGGTTACATGTAATAGTGATGATACAACAAAAGTTGAAAGTGCAGTTTATGATTAATTAAATTCATAAATGATGGTTTAAAAATAATGATGATAAATCAAAAAGTTGAAAATGCAATTTATAAATAATTAAATTAATAAATGATAGTTTAAAAGTTAACAAAATATAAATGAAAAAATTGTAATATGTAGGAACATTCATGATTGGTCATTAAGGTAAAGATTTAAGGAACAAATTTGCTAAATTTTTTATTTAAATATAAAAGAAATCAAACAAAAAGTCACTGCGTTAAAACATTATAGATTTTGTCCAGGATTTTTAAGTAAAAAGAAAACATAAAATTATTATATAAAATAATAAATATAATCTATATCTTGTAAAAAAATTTACAAATAAAATGTAAAAATAAATTATCATATAAAATAATAAAAATATATTTGGACAATAATTATAAAATTTGTAAAATGTATAACATTTTTGGTAATATATAACCAATTTTATCATAAGAATGACAAGAAGTTATAAAATTGAGTTAAAATAGGATTGGTCTAATGATTAGAGTTTACTTATAGGTATCGGTAGCACTGTGTAGGTGTGCCCTCTAGGTTGTGGGGAGAGGTCATACCAAATATTGTGGGTTTTTAAGAAAATATTTTGATGTGAAGTGATATGTTCATGTTGGAAACTGCAAAATATAAATCTGAAAAAAGTGAAGTTTATGAAATTCTATAAAGTATTGATGGTATAGGCTTCAATCAAACGAAAACAATTTTCAATATCTTCATATAGTCACAATTTCTAAGAATTGAGGCACGGCAATGTACATTTCAAAAAACATAAACTGCAATTGCAATTTAATGTAATTTAATACTAAATATCTATGAGTCTTATCTCTTTGGGTAGTTGCATGTAGGGTTGGTCAGTTTTCCTAAATCCTAATATTTTCTTCCCTCTCATACTTCAGTTGTTAGCATGTAGTATTCCTAAATCCTAATCTTTTCTCCCCTCTTATCAACCTTCAGTTTTTAGTAGTGGAATTTCATGATGTGATATGGTCTAAAGAATCCCTGAAACTTATGACTCGTTTGTGAGTATGTTGTGCAGCTTATATTATAAAATTTATAATGAATTAGTAGTGAGTTGTGAATGCATCATGCATGCTTTACAAGTTTACACAACAAATCAACATTCTAATTATGAAAATTATTAATTATCTCGAAGTTAAGACTCCTATTGCATAATACATCATGCAAATTACAATCATGAAAAAGGTTTTTTTTCCATCTCAAAGCATGTTGAAAGACCCACTGTAGTGTGAGTTTGTGACTCATGAGCATGCCTATTAACCAACAACCACATGGGAGCGTTATAATTACTTATTTGCATAATGGACTCATATATATAGGATACCAGTGAATTTTTACCTTGCTCATAAATTTAACAATTTCAAAAATTAAGTAGATATCATTAATCACGTGTAAAGTTTGAAATTTACAGAAATTTCCAGTATTTGATAATTAAATAAATAAGGAAAAAAAATGGGCGCTTACCCATCAAATTTGACTATTGGTTCTCAATAAATTTGAATAAGCCGCGTAGGCATCATCTCACCCTTCGCTAGTTGTGGAGGACTGTCCCACTACCAAATTTGACCAAGGCGACGTTTTATCCGACAACGCAATTGCCTTGAAATTGGAGGCTTTCCTGTTGAGAATGAACATGATGTTGTGAGTAATACTTGGTGGATACATGTTGGGCACCAATTTAACAGGGAGGTTTAGAGCTAGAGATTCGCTATACATTCTTTGGGGTAAATTTAGCTTATGAACTGCGTAGGCATGGGGAATTTGGTAGACCCTATCTATATTTAGAGAGGATTCGGTCCTAAAACCCCTAGAGTCCTTTGGGTTTGCGCGTTTGATAGAAATTTCTTGGAGTTTTGTGTTGGGTGTTTATGAATGATGGAAATTATGCGTTTCTTGTTTTCATGTGAGTTTTAGTGGTGAAGGGACGTGATTTTCTAGTGGCTCAATCCCATATATTTGGTTTCAATCCCATTTTCTTTCACATAATAAACATAAATTTAGCCTCAATCTTATTTTCTTCCACATAATGCTTGTACTCAATGACTAGTGAAGTAACATGGAGGTTGAGTGGTAAATAAGTGTGATGTTGAAATCTTTTTTCATTAATGTCACATATTGCTTGTACTCAATGATTAGTGAAGCAACATGGAGGTTGAGTGATAAATACGTGTGATGTTGAAATCTTCCTTCGTTAATGTTTGTTGAACTAAATTTTGTGGAAGGTGTGGGGTTCCATTCCTTCATATCATAGTTGTGAGTTCATGATCAAATTGTGGATCTATTCTGAGATCGAATCCGGAAGCTGAAAGAGTATTGTATAAGCCTACAATGTTTCCTTGTTTTCCATGATGTGGGGGTAGTACCAGATCTGGCTTGGGGTTGCTTATTTGGAAAGTTCATGAGTCGTACGCCTTGGTCCAAGTATCATTGCTTGCAGAAATTGTACATTTGTTGTAAATATTTTGTTTAGAGATAGTTATTTTGATCTTGAGGTTCCATTCTCTATCTTTTCAACATAATTTAGAGGTTACATAGACATAGATAATTTGTGTTATTTTTTTATATTCTATTGATAAATGGAGAAATCAAGGACTATTGAACTCCTAACTCCCCAAAATTTTCATACATGGAAACTCAAGATGCAACAATTGTTGCAATCTAAAGGGCTTTGAAAAATGTTAGTTGAGGCTTAACCAATTTTTACCAAGGAAATTGAAAGATTTTCCTATTGAAACAAACTTGATGAAGCCATGGGTCTCATTGGATTGCATGCTTTAGATAGTTTATTGTTTCATATTGTCGAGTGTAAAACTCCAAAAGAAAGTTGGGACAAGTTGGCTTCATTATTTGGTAAAGTCAATGAATTTCTAGCCCTATTGTTGGTAGTAGAGTTGTCATCACATATCCCTGATGAGCATGCATCCATTGAATGTTATCTTTCCAAATTCAAGTTACTGGTGGGACGGCTAAAAAGTTGTGGAAAAACAAAATCAGATGAAGAACACATTTTCTTGATTTTATCCAAGCTAAAAGGTCATTTTCAAGTATTTTCTTGTACATTCTACTCTACTATAGATGCACTTGGAGAAGAGTTTAAAATTCTCTCTTTTGAGATTCTCTGTGAGCATCTTACTAGGGAACAATCTAAGCTTATGCAATTACATGCTCTTTCTATCTCTAAGAATCAAGATCGTGTGGATCATACCTCTAAAAGTAAGCACATGACTTAGTATAAACAAAAAAAATATTCTATTCAAGTTGGTGAGTCTGCCTCCAAGCTTTAGTAGAAAACGAAATATTTTCCTCCATATTTCAAGTTTGGTGAGTCTTCCTCCAAGACAAGGAAGAAGAATTCAAGTGAAACCTACAATTTCTATGGCGGACTAGGGCATGCCAAATCCAAATGTTGGTTGAAACCTGAAGCTTTGAATGAAGCCATGAGGTAACACAAAATTTCAATCCCCAAACCTTTTTCATCTAGTAAAAGGCATGCTTTATCTACTCAATCTTTATATGCATATTCAAACAAATGGATACTTGATTCTGGTACATCAAACCACACAACTCATTCTCATGAGTTACTTCCTTCCACATCTGAATGTAGCATTTCACATATTGCAGTTGGTAACTCTACATAGCTTGATGTTTTGAGATCAAGCACTGTGCAGTTAGATAAAGGATGCATCAATGATGTTCTTCTTGTTCCCGACATCTATTCAAATCTACTCTCTATCTATCATATATATCATTCTAGTAATTTGAAAACAAAAGAGTTTTCTCCTAATGATGTAGTCATTTGAGAACTACATAATCGAGATATTGTTGTTTCTTCTGGAAGAGTTGATCATAATTCTCAATTGTTCGAGTTTGCTTCTTTCGAGCCCTCATTTGGTTCCTATTTAATTACACATGCTAATTCTTTGAGTAGGCTTTGGCATGAAATATTTGGAGATCTAAACTACAAGTATTTGTAACAGTTGAGCACACAAAATTTGGTGCTTAGTCTTCCTAAATTTTCTTGTTCTAATGGAATTTATCTAGGTTGTGTCCTTGGAAAACAACGTCAAGATCTTTTTCCTAAAGGAAAGGCCTTGCATGCTACAACACCTCTTGAGTTGGTACATAATGATTTCATGTTTTCCAACTTGCTCATTTTTAGTGGTTAAGTATGCACTCACTTTCATTGAAGACTTCTCATGTTTCTCTTGGGTGTACTTTCTTAAGTACAAGAGTAAGGTCTTTGCTACTTTTAAGAAATTCAAAGCTTTTGTTGAGAAGCAATCATCTCTTTCTATCAAGAAACTAAGCACAGATAATGGGGGGAGTATGTCAATCAAGCATTCAAATATTTTTGAAGAGAACAAGGCATTCGACATCAACACTATGTTCCCTACACCCCTCAACAAAATGGCATTGGTAAAATAAATAACTGGACATTGAATGAAATGATGAATTGCATGATTATGTCCAAGAACATGGCACCTTCTTTCTAGGTTGAAGCAGTAAATTGTGCCAATTACATTTAGAATAAGATATTTCATAGGATAGTATTACATACAACTCCATAGGAATATTATAACCATGCTAAGCACGATGTCTCTACTTTAAGATTTTTTGGTAGTCCAACATGGGCCTTAATTCCATATGAAAAAATAAAATCTATGGAGAAGAAGATCCAACCACTGATATTTGTTGGTTACTATGAGGATATGAAGGCATATAGGTTATTTTATCATATTTCTAAAGAAGTCTTCTTTCAAAGAGTTGTCCATTTCAATGAGGGTTTCAACCCCACATCATCTCCTTCTCCACCCTCATATTGTCATGTTGACGATGGTGCGAATCATGCTGACAATTTTTATTTTTTAAAAGAAGAAAATAATGAACATCTTGAAGATGAAAATCAACCAGATGAAAATCAGCCAGAAGAAAATATACCATCAACAACACTAGAACATGAGCAACCTGAATAGGGGAAACTTGAAAAAAAACAACATCTCAGGAGGAAATTTTGCGAGTGAAAGAGGCCTAACATGTATGGCTATGATCTAACTGATTTCATCTATTCTACCTCTATCCCTCGTCATATTCAGTCATAAACAACTGGTGTCTCCTTTTTGAGTCATGCCATTTTAGATGATTCATAACATTTTTCTGAAGCTATTGAGATACTTGAATGGGATGCTTCCAAGATGGAAAAGCATTCTTCCTTGATGAGGAATCAAACATGGGATCTCATTCCTCTTTATAAGGGATGGAATCCAGTTCTCTATAAATGGGTCTATACTAACAAAATGTGTAGAAAATGGCATTGTTGAAAAGCATAAGGAGCATCTTGTGGCCAAGGTTTTTTCACAAGTTGAAGGGATTGATTACTCTGAGATTTTTCCCCTATTGCTAAGATGAATTCCATATGCCTTATTCTTTCTCTTGTTTCTTCCCAAGGTTGGTCAGTCTATTAGATGTATGTGAAGAATTCCTTTCTGCATGGTGATTTAGATGGGGAAATTTACATGAAGAAGCCTCCTAGTTTGCAGGATTATTCTCTTGTTTGTTGGCTTTGGCATTCATTGTATGGTCTTAAATGAGCTCCTCAAGCTTGGTATGAGAAGATGGATAGTTTTTTCATTTCTTCAAGGTTCTATCATTTTCATTATGATCCTACAATTTACACTAAGAGGTATAGAACTGATATTTTTATTCTAGTTATGTATGTGGATGATTTAATTCTCATAGGGAGTTCTTCATCTATGATTCATAGTTTTTATAAAGAATTGTTGGGACAATTTGATATGAAAAATCTAGGACTTCTGCATTATTTTCTTAGTTTGTAGGTTCTTCAATCTTCAAAAGGAATCTTGATTGTAAGACTACCCCTACTCCATTTTAGTCAAGAGTTACCCTTTCTTCTATTTTCTCTTCACCACGTGTTATTTTTTCACTATATCAAGAACTAGCTAGGATTCTATTGATTTGACTCTTACATGTCCCGACATCTCATTTGCAATAAAGATTGTCTTTAGATTATTCCAAGATCCTCATGAGAGTCACTAGAACGCAACAAAGTGCATTCTGAGGTAAATTCAAGGTACTGCCAATTTTGGCATTCAGTACACCTCTAACGCTTCTCATCTTGTGGGACTCATTGACTCCAATTGGGATGGTTCAGTTGATGATCAAAAGTATACACCTGGATTTGTCTATTTCCTTGAATTTTCTCTAATTCCTTGCTCTTGCAAGAAGCAATCAACAATTGCATTATTCTCTACAGAAGCTGAGTATCATTTTGTAGTTAGACTTGCCAATCATGAAGTTCTTGGGCTTCAATATCTAATGACAGAGTTTGGAATTCAATAGGATCATCGACCTACCACTCTTTGGTGTGACAATCAGAGTGCCATACACATTTCTCGTAACCCAATGGAGCATCAAAGGACAAAACACATTGCGATTCACATGCACTTCGTTAGACAACTCATCCAAGATGATGTTCTCAGCTTGAAGTATTTTCCTACTAAAGATAAAGTTGTTAACATCGTCACTAAACCTTTGACATCGCCTTGTTTTATTTAGTTAAGATCAATGCTTGGGGTGAAAGAAGTTGTCTTTGGGTGGTCATCTTGAGTCCTCCTACCTTCACTTTTTGTTTATGTTGTTTTCTTTTGTTTCCTCTCTTTAAGGGTGGATTTTTTTCGTAGAGGTTTTTTCTCCTTTTCTCCTCTTATGAGAGTTTGTATTTTGGTAGCTTAGCATGCTTAGTATCCAGGACACATTTTTGAGATTTAATATCTTTTTCATACTTCCATAAGTTGCACTTATGGGGGGGTGTTGATGTACATACATCATGTGACACCATGTGACTAAGTTTACCCAGGTCACTGTAGTAGGTGAACTTCCTAACCACCTATTTACTGCAATAGGTGAACTTCCCATCCACCTACATTCAATGTTGTCTCCTCTAAGTCTATGATAAATAGATGATCTCTTCCTTGCAATTACACACAACATATCTAATAGATCAAGCTTTCTCTCTTGTAAAAGGTTTATGATATTTGCAGTAGTTTGTTGTGCGTGGGATATTGTTTTAAATATATTCAAATATCACATTATTGCTTTAAGTTATTGCAATATTCTACAAAGTTAATCACAATTCACCATAATTGTTGTAGTTTGTTATTGTTTCTTTTGTCAACTACAAAGATCTTCCATGTTGCCAATCTAAATTATGTCACAATCTCTTCCTATAACAAGGAGTCTAGTGGCAATTGACTTTTTGAATGGTATAGGGTTTACCAATACATCAATAACAAGGCATGAAATTACAAAAAACAACAATAAGCATTGGCCTAACATTCATCATTACCATGTGGAGGGTTATTTTTTTATCACAATGAAGGGCAATGTATATGTTGAATTGAGATGAATGCAAGACAATGTATATGTCAAATTGAGAGAGCAAGAGAAGGGCTTTCTTTCCTAAAAAAATATTTTCCCCAAATCTCTTTGGGACCTATATTTCCTAAAAAAATATTTTCCCCCAAATCTCTTTGGGACCACATTATAAAATCCTATATTGTGTCTTCTTTACATTAAGATTCTAAATATTTTTTTATCGTTCATTTATAAATATAATCCTAATGTAATGTTCTATATTTAAGTTTCCATATATTACTGGTGTGGTGATGTATATCAATATATCTATTAAACGCACACATATATTCTCTTAAGACACATTTTTACACTTTCAAAACATTTATTAATATATAAGAGCTAAATAACAAATCAATATTTTTTAACTTACTATTATAATTTAAATATAAAATTAAAAAAAATAAACCTAAATATAAATATTACATAAATTCAATAAAATAATTACCCTCAACCCTCACATTTAAATTAAAATAAACCCATATCATATTACTCTACGACGGTCCAACACGTGAAAACGTTGACATCTAAATCACAAGCAATCTATGTTATATTATTATTAATCCCTGTCGTAGGAATAGAGGGACTATAGCGATCGATAATTCGTTGACCTTGTATTAGATTGTCCATTGACCACAAATATTTTCATATTATCTATTGTTGGAACCAGGGAACTAAAAACACCGATTTTTATATAATAAAAGTACCATATTTGTCATGATCTGATTGGACAATGGATTGGAGGTCTTATTGCCAGCTTCGCTATTCCCAATGTTATATATGTTGGCATATCCAAAGTATTTCATCGTATATGGTATTTTTGAATCATATATTTTCTTATGCATTGGTCAAAGGTGGATTATTGCTAGCATTAGTTTGAATGCTTGCTTTAGCATTTTCTGCTAGGTAGAATACGTTCTCTAGCATATTACTATGTCTGATTTTTTCTTTATTCTTGCGTGCTTCGAGAGAAGAGACCTACCACACTGCATTTTTTCTTAAATTTTTGCACAGGACTACGCTCTTCGACGGTTCTAACAGTGTTAAGTGTTTACCTAACAGGTTTGGTAGTCTTAAATGTTTATTGTACAGAGGCGTTGCAATACAGTTTCGTTCCATTTTTTTATGGTGTTGTTTGCATTGAAATTGTGCTGAATTGTTCAACGCCAACATCAGTGGTTCAGTGGTCGATGCTTGTTCGTTGGTTCGTTCCATGATCCTTGTTCTTGTTTGATTCAACTTTGAAAAGTTGAGGTCCTTCATTTGTAGTTGGACCTCTTCGTGGTTGTTGTCACTGGTTTGTTGTTCTTCAACTTTGCAAGTTGTTGGACCTATTGTTGCGGTTTGCAGTTTTTGGGTTTGAGCTGTTGTCATCCCTTGTTGATGGGTAAGTTTCCGTGCCATCGTTTTGTTGGTATTTTTCAATGGTGGGAGTTCGTGCCTTGAAATTCTGTTGCAGACCATGTTTCTTTGTGCTCTTAATTTCTGTTCCTGGAAACCATGCGCCTTCATATGCCAACTGCCACATCCATAGCTATTTCGAAAATTGCAATGCAGAAGGGTTTTCGAAAAGTAGTTTGAAGCTATCAGAAGAGGGAACCATTTGTCAAGGTCTAGATGTAGGGAATGCTTTTATTCTGTGGGTTAGAAAACTGTGTCTAGTTGTTGCCTTTGTTCTGTCCTTTGTATTTCGTAGAACTTTTTTCTGGCTTTGAGAAGCTTGTAGGATGCACTCCATGAATAGGTTCAAATTGATCTTTCTACTGAGTAAATTTATGGTGTTATCTATTTGCGTTGTTTCTTTTTATTTGGTTTGCTTTCTAGTGTGGGTTTGTTTTCTTGATTGAAGTTGACAAGAAGAAGGTTGAAAGATGCATACGGGGATAGGTACCCAGTTCTGTGCTTGTAGTTTTCCTATTTAGATTTCCTTTTTTTGTTTTTTCCTACTTTTATTCCTTTTTCCCCTTTTCTCTGTTTTCATGCAAATTGAAAGTATCTAAAAAATAGATTCAAAATGACAGTTCAAAAGATGAAATAAGTAATAGATGTTGAGTCGTATGAAATAGTTACACACTCCATTATACATGACAACATTGACGAGGTTTTGCATAGCAATGGGCTTTTTAGATTGGATGCATTCTCGTATACTGTAGGGGATTGCCTTTTCGATGCATTTCAGGTTCTACTGTATTTCCGCTATTCCTCGACCGACTTGCACAATGGATTGATAGATTATTTCCTGGGTTGTTTAAAAAATGGTGATGCTGAGGCATTGGAGTTGTATGAATACGAACTAGAATCTGATTTTCTTCGGCAGTTGCATGAAATACATGATGTCCAAACATATTTTTCAAAGATGTGGTTGTTTTCATCCCCAATTCGACCTGCACATGAGAGGGGACTTTGGGGAGATACATTTTGTATACAGTAGTTGTCTAACTGACTCAATATATCAATTGGAATATGGTCATTGACAAGAAAAACAAGATATCCACTATTCAACAAAACTGCATCTGACAATCCATATTGCATCTTGTTCCATGATGCCAATGCTGTCAGTGGTCATTATGAACCACTACTGTATAGAAAATTGTCCATATGCAATGTTTAAGAAGCTCATATTTACTTGTCCCTCATTTGCAAAGACCTTTAATCGCAGTGGAAACATATTATGCATCGCATAGACTCCCATGGTTTACAACTAACAACAACTATTGTGTCTAGCTGTGGAGATAGTTTGTTCAATGCAATTTGTTGTTTGGTAGCAACAGATTTCGATGTGAAGCCACTGCAGCTTTGCACTGTACAATCCTTTTGCAATGCAATTATAGGTGGCAGCCAACAGGCTTTTAGGTTCTTGCATGAGCACCTTTTGCCATATCTCCTACAAAATATGCCGACAATTGGAAGTTGCCAAGAATACCTTGTAAACATGGTGCTGCCATATAAAAAAGGGAATGTGAAGGGTTGCAGATTCTATTTGCAATGGCTATCTCTCATGTTCAGAGTAAATATATAGGTCTGGTCGACCTTGCCAGATGGCACTATCCATTCCTGGTCTATTGATTAAAATTACGATAGAACAATTGATATCCTCTCATTGAAAACAGATACAACACATATCCATTATGAACCTTTGCTTGGAGATATCAGTGGTTTAGGGTTGAATTTCCATGCCATCCAAACCGCATCGAATCTACATACGTGTTGCATGATTTTTAGTGAGAATGAAACCCCTCCCGGTTGCGATATGGCCATACAGGTCTTGAACAAAAAATCCATGCGTGAAGTTCATCACAGTTGTGATGAGGCCATACAGGGCTTAAAACAAAAAATGTAGAGTAAGTTATCACAACTTGAAAAAATTTATGCGTAAAATTCGTCCTAGTTGTGATGAGGCCATACACCCCTTAAAAAAAAAATGTAAACTAAGTTATGAAAACCTGAACATAGTGAAATTCATCCCATTTGCCATCAGATCATCATGCCCTTGGACAAGAAACGTAGAGTAAGTTACCACAACTTGAAAAAGGTCATGCGTGAGAGAAAAAAATACATTGCTACGCTTCCTTTTAGAGAGAAACTCACATATCACAATCTAAAGAAATTTTTTCATGCACAACAGAATAGAAATAGGTACGGTCACATATCCCACAATGGTCATGCAACTGTCACATTTTTTGGCCTAGAATCAACACCATGCACTACTACCAATGAAAACCAACAAACACTTTCTACTCATACTTCCCTGTGAAAACAAAATGTAAGACAGACGTACATGAAACAAATTAAAGACACTCCTTCCATTGCGTGTGCAATTTGTGAACAATTGAATTTCTCAAAAAACAGTAAGTCTTTCACGCCTAATTTTTAAGAAGAATACCTCTGCTTGACAGCGCACGATAAACCATTTTCTAGTGGAAAAATTTGTCTTCCATGCAAATGGGCGCTTGAAAATGGAAAACTGCCACAATTTGCAACCCCTGAGCAAATAAGATGTAATACACCACTAGTAGATGTAAGTGCACTTACGAAACTTGAGGAGAGACTTGTGTCTCTGTGAATTGCATCTGCACAAATCAGGCCTTGGGGCTATAAACGACCCCAGATGGGATTAACATGATCAAGTATTAATGTGCCTGTTCAACTAGATGTTGTGCAAAAATCCTTGCCACAATTCATTAGCGATACAATAACAATTGTTGTGGCTCTGAAAAGACGCTTGTGATACAAAAATGCCTATTAGATAGGGAAAGTGCATGTGCATGTTGTTATGAAAGTATTAAAGGAATTATGTTCCAGAGTCCTGTACAAAGCACAAAACATTTGTATAAATGAGAACTGGAACAATGTTCTTGCAAAAGAGGATACCAACTCTACAGAGACTCTCGAAAATTCTAGTGAATTTGATACAATTGATGAATCAGAGAATGAAACACCTGTTGAGACATTGGTGCATGGATTCATCGATTCACTGTGCATTCGTGACTTGCAAGACAAGATTGTCAAAATTGCACCCGCTGAGGGGCAACATCCACTTGGAATATTCAAGGACAAATTCGCTAAGGAAATGAACTTTCCAACACTTTTCTATGGAGATCCACGTGTTGTTGACATTACAAAATGATTCAATTATCATAAAATAGTCTGATGGGAGATGCTACATTCAAGCGGTGACTTCTCCTGTCACATAACAAATTTCTTTCTCAAAAAAATGAGCATAATAATAGAGCAAGTTCTCTCTTGCATGTGGGTCCAAATAAGAAAAGGCCAGTTACAAGGAAGAAAGTTGTTGGCCAAGGATGCTAAGTACAAAGTAAACCTAGAAAAAATTCTGAAATCTGATATTGGATACATAGATTTCAAAAAAATCCGCACCTCTCCTGACTATTTGCAACAAAACAGAAAAACTATTTTTGCAATGATCCGACAATTGGGCCCGCCAACATTTTTTGTCACATTTACAAGTGCAGAGCATTGCTGGGATCCATTGGTAGCTATCGTATTTGACCTGCATAGGAACAGGAAATGTAAAAAGAAAACCGATACACTGGAAAACAATCACATTGACTACCTCATAAGAAAAGACCCAGTGACATTTACTCACTACTATAGACATAGAATAAATGCTTTGAGACAATTGATATGCTATGATGAAACATTTTTTGGAAAAATACTGGACTACTTTTTTGTGACTGAATTCCAGAATAGGGGAAATGAACATGACCACGCACTGTTGTGGATAGAGGGTGCACCAGTCTATGGAGTTGACAATAACTCAGAGATCAAACAATTTGTGGAGAAATACATAACATGCAACATAGATCATTTGGATCCATAACTTGCCAAAGTTCATAGACATTACCATACAAAAAGTTGTAGAAAACGAAAAAAACTCACATTGCAGATATAACTTTCCCGTGTCGCCAATGAGAGCTACAAGAATCATAGAGCCACTTAGTTTAGAGGACAATGTTGTTGTTGAGAAATCTAAATCCTTGTTTGCATTTCTAGAGCAAGGAGAATTTGATGAGCTGATGAGCTTCGATGCGTTCTTGAAAGAGATAAATCTAACAAACGATGAGTACATCAAATCCATACAATGTACGCTTAAGCAACCAACAGTTTTCCTAAAGCAAAAAATTTCCCATATTTGGAACAACAGTTTCTCCAAGGACATGCCAGTTATGTGGATAGAAAATACAGATGCACAGTATGTGCTCAATGCATATGATGCAACGTCCTACTGTACCTCGTATATGACAAAGGTTGAAAAATCTATGACAAGTGCATTCAAAAGAATACACAAAGAACATGAGAGAAGTCATATTGATGCCATACAAATGATACACACACTTGGCAACACATTGCTTAATCTTCAACAAATGTCTGCTCAACAAGCAGTTCACATTGCACTTTCCCTACCCCTCACTTGTAGTTCAAGAAAATGTGTCTTCATAAACACATCTCCACTTGAAAAATGCACATTTGTGCTTAAACCACTGGTTTTGCTAGAACAAGAGCTTGAAAATTCATAAGACATGCTATGTCGCTCGATTGTTGATTATTACCTTCAATGTCCATCTCCTATTAGGCATATCTGCTTAGAAGAATTTGTACCGCATTACAAAAAAAATGGTGTGCCCATATCAAAAAGAAAAAAACCCTCTGTGATACAGTTTGTCAAATACAATAAACATTCTGACTATGAAAACTATTGTAGAGAAAAAGTGTTGTTGTACATTTCGTTCAATGAAAACAAAGAGACATTAAAACATAACTTCCCTACATGGGAGGCTGCGTATGTTGCCTCTGAGACTATAGTGCACATCAATGAAGCTAGATTTACCTACAATGTTAATCCAACACAGGGTGATCTAGAAATTGTAGTTAATGGGCTAGAAAACATGACAATCCTAATGAGACATTCACAAACTGAAAAACAACCAGACCTCCTTGCGAGTCCTATGACTTACAAGCAGATTTTCCTCGTCCTCTAGTAGGTGGAGGTGAAAAACGTATCAATATTGGTTTTCAAGTCACAAAACATCATTTCCCAATTAAAAATAATGAATAACACAGAATAATATGTTTGTTGAATCGAGAACATCAAACAATTGTAAAGGACATTGCTCTTAAAAAACGCTTGAACATGGACACTCATGTGCACTTGTTCCTTACAGGCAGAACAAGAACAAGCAAGACATTCACAACAAAAGCATTGTTCCAAATGCTTATACGAATCTATGATTCAAACAATTCCTCTGATCCTATGAAACCAAAGGGCCTAATAGTTGCATACACAGGAAAAGTTGCATATAATGCAAGTGGAACAACAATCCACTCTACATTTTTAATGCCTTTTAACAAGTCACGGTTTCTTCCACTTAGCAAGGAAATGTTGGATACATTGTCTAAGCTTTTTGAGGAACTCCAACTTGTCTTTATAAATGAAGCATATTTGATTGGAAGTTGGTTCTTGTATTCCATTGACAACCGACTAAGAAGCATAAAACATGTGCGCATGAAATACTTTGGAAACATTGACATGATATTCTGTGGGGATCTTTACCAGGCACAACCCATCCAAGATTCGTTGATATTTGAACAACCTATCGTTAACATGGAAACGATGACGTATGACTTCTGGAGAGATAATATAAAATTCTTTGAATTGCATACTACAATGCGCTAGACAGATGAAACATTCATTGCAATTCTGAACAAAATGCAGACAAATAGCCAAACATATGAGGAATTAACATATATGAATTCGAGGTTGTAATGTCCCTTTCCAAATAGGAGCTCCAAAAAAGGAGGCTTAATGGTCTAAACCACCCCGTTAGACTATAGCCAGGGCCAAAGAGGGGTAAACAGGGTTACTAGAGGTCACTCTAGTCACAGGTGTTATATTCGGAAAGTGACATTGAGCTAACAAGGGTTAACAATGATTTTAAGTCATTATGAGCTAAAAATTGAAGTCAACAGTGAATTAGGGTTTCAGTAGTGATTTAGGGTTTCAACATGATTTAGGATTTTGGAAAGCTATAAAGGAAGGGCCAGTGACCTAATTCATCATTATGCAGATTATGATTTGTCATTGAGGAGAAGAGGCACATCTTAGAAGAGATAGTTTAGTGTATTCCAGGAGGAAGACACCAGTTGGCTGATTTCGGTGTTGAAAGACACACCCTAGTCATTGGGAAGATCATCCAGGTCTTCCATCATGCTTCATTGATTCCGTAGTGGTCCCATATTCCAGGTATTATCTTTTATTTGCTTATTTGTATTCCGGCTAAGATCCTTTTGTCTTTTGATCTAGCCAAGTGTTGTTATTTTATTAAGCCATAGTTGCTTATTTTCCGGCTAAGATCCTTTGTATGCTGATCTAGTCGAGTATTGTCAGTTATTCAGCCACATTCGCCCATTTTTTTAATCCACAGAGATATCATAATACAAACTTGCAGTCCTTTGTCGCGTTTATTATTTGTATGATCATTTATATGCTGTAAACCTTTGATCCTACACACACATTAGCAGCGTTTCCCAGACTAGCCAAGTCAGGAACATTACAATGGTATCAGAGCTTTAGTCCTGCCAACCTATGACTAAATACAATGAGTGTAGCAGAAGACCCAGAGGGTCATGGAAACGTAGGTGATGAATATGTCACTTACAACAAGCATCAGGAAAGAAGGCATAGGCCTGATTTCCCCCCTTTTCCTCCTAGCTCAGAGGAAGAGGAAGAGGCACACAAAGAAGTAGAGAGAAGGGCAGAGCATGAGGCTGAGCGCGAGGCAGAGAGGATACTAGGAGATAGATATGAGCGACCAAAGGGTAGTGGCAAGGCCCCTGTAAATCCAGAGGCAACTTTCATGCAGGTTATCAACGATATGTTAGCTAGTCAACAGACCATGTCTCAGTCCTTGGCATAGGTGGTTGATAGATTGGATAGAGTGGGCACCCCAGATACACAAGTCCTGCATGCAACACAGGCAAACTCGGGAGCAGGCAGTAGACCCCAGTCACCCTTTCTCACATACACCTATGCAAGAAGGATTCCCAGACCCTTGTTTCCCAGTTTCCAGAGGGCACCCCCGGTAGCAGCACCGCCACCAATAGCACAGAGGCCACCCACTCATGTTGACGACATTGCAGAGTATAGGAGGGAGTACACAACATTGGGTCATGACTTCCATCAGGACATGACCTTAGTTGAGTACTGTGGACTCAGACTCAGGAACCGCCCCAAAGAGCCGCAAAGGGGAGGACCACAACAACAACATGGGCATAACCTCGATTTCATCCGAAAAGTTGGGAAACTCACCATCCTGTCTTTCGACAGATCATCTAAATACACCACCAGAGCTTGGGTACATAAGATAGACACGTATTACAAGCTCAACCAGATGACCGAGACATAGGCCATCAGTTTCGTGACCTTACACTTGGAGGGTGAGGCACACGAGTGGTGGTATCATGGACTGGTGACATTGGGTCACAGTCACAGTCACATCACCTCCTATAGGGATTTTATAGATAGGTTCATGGATAGGTTTTATAGGAAGGATCTCGAGATACACTTCAGGGATCTAGCTCGGTTGAGACAAACTCGTACAGTAGAGGTGTTCATCACAGAGTTTCAGCAGGTAGCTGTGGCAGTGACAGATATATCAGAACCCAGGCTGATCATAGTATTCACAGAAGGACTCACAGAGCCTTTGAGAGGACGGGTGAAGGCATACAGGCCTCCCACTTTGCAGGATGCCATCCTTTGCACTCGAGATCTGGCAGACTCAGTGCCAAAGACTAAAAATTTCTCCAAACCATTGTACCCCAGAGGGATCAAGATAGGAAGCCATTCTAGAGAGAATGGAAGGGAAAGGATAATTT
Organism: Picea glauca; assembly: GCA_000966675.3. NCBI lineage: Eukaryota > Viridiplantae > Streptophyta > Pinopsida > Pinales > Pinaceae > Picea > Picea glauca. The sequence goes on along the minus strand of JZKD02S1674112.1, from coordinate 517,309 downwards.
GGATGATGAGACTAGGCGAGAGCTTATGAGGAATAAGCTTTGCTTCAGCTGCAAAGATCCTTGGGTCCCAGGCCACAGGTGCATGGGCAAGGGAGAGATTCATTATATTGAGGTAGCAACAAACAGTGTGGATAGTGAGGAGGAGGAGTAGGACAGTGGATCCACTAGTTCAAAAGAGGAGTCAGCACCAACAGAGGAGCAGCTTCCCCGTAGACCACCAACACCGATAGGATCCCATCTTCTAGTAGTCCCACAACCACCAGAGCAAGCTAACAGGAGGAAACCAACAAAGGGAGGAGTCATAGAAACCCTTTCCGGTGTTCCCAGGTATGATACCCTCCGTATCAGAGGGATTATTCAGATTATTCAGGAGCAATGGGAAATCGCCCTGATAGATGGTGGGGCCACCCACAACTTCATCGACGCTTCACTAGTATTGAGACAGGCACTTCAGACAGAGGAGTTTGAGGGGTTTGATTTTGCAGTAGTAGATGGCCACACAGTGGAGTGTCTAGACAGAATTCCAAACTTAGAGATGAAGTTAGGTAACTACACAGTGAGAGACACATTTTATGTAGTTGACCTATCAGACATAGATGTGGTGTTAGGAATTCAGTGGATGATTACCTTGGGAAAAATCACTACTAACTACCAAACCTTGGAAATGGGATTCAGAGATCAGTATGGGAAGAAGGTTGTTCTAAGAGGTATGTCGACAAGAGAACCTAGGACAGTTTCAGCCAAGAGGATGGAGAGGATATTCAGACATGGGTAGGTAGCATATGCTACATAATGCTTCATCACTACTCAGAAGGATTCAAAAGATTGACAACAATACCACATAGAGATCAAGAATTTATTAGGATGTCATCAATAGGTCTTTGAGGCAATCCCACCAAGGAGACCACCTGACAGGGGGTTTGAGCACACCATTGAGTTAGAGGAGGGGGCCAAACCTATGATCACCCACCCCTATCATCATCCTAGGAGGTTCAAGGATGAGATAGAGAAGGCAATCAAGGAATTGTTGGTGATGGGACACATCAGACCAAGCAACAACCCATTTACTTCTTCAGTTGTCTTAGTTCTAAAGAAGGATGGAACCATGAGGATGTGTATTGATTACCAAGCCTTGAACAAGAAAACCATAAAAAATCGATACCCTATCCCACGCATTGACGAGTTGATGGATGAACTACATGGGGCAGTTTTCTTCTCAAAAATTGATCTACGCTCTGGATATCACCAGATCAGCATCTGAGAGCAGGACATAGAAAAGATGACATTTCAATGTCATTTTGGACACTTCGAGTTCCTAGTTATGCCATTTGGGCTAACCAATGCACCTGCTACATTCCAGTCTTGCATGAACCATATATTCATGGATCAGTTAAGGAAATCGGTCTTGGTTTTCTTCGACGACATCTTGATCTATAGTCAGTCATGGCAAGAGCATATGAGGCACCTGGATGAGGTATTGAGCATCATGGAGGCACAGTCATTATATGCCAAAGAGCCCAAGTGCGAGTTCGGTATGATAGAGCTGATTTACTTAGGCCACATCATCAGTGCACAGGGGGTATAGGTGGACCAAGAGAAGATCAGGGCCATTCTGGATTGGCCGACGCCCAAGAACATGACAGAATTGAGGAGCTTCCGCAGGCTGTGCAGCTATTACAGACTATTCGTTCGGGGTTTTTCTTAGCTTAGAGCACCGCTAATAGATCTTACCAAGCATGGGGCCTTCATATGGACTGAGAAATCACAAGAAGCCTTTGATCACATGAAGGAAGTCATGGGCACTTGTCCAATGTTGTCACTACCAGACTTCACCCTGCCATTTGTACTAGAGTGTGATGCATCCAGTGAAGGGATCTGTGCATTTTTGATGTAGGGAGGACACCCCATTGTATTCGAGAGCCAGAAGCTTAGTCAACCTGAGATGTTGTACTCCATTTATGACAAAGAAATGTTGGAAATCATGCATGCCTTGACCAAGTTCAAACAATATTCGGTGGGCAACAAATTCATGGTCAAGACCGATCACAACAGTTTGAAGTATTTCCTTGAGCAGAAGGACCTCAGTGAGCACCAACAGAAATCGGTGATGAAGGTACAGGCATTTGACTTTGACATAGAGTATGTCAAGGGGAAGAAGAACATTATGGACGATGCACTATCGAGGAGACCTGTGGCATGTTCTTTGATGGAGATTTCAGTAGATTGGAAATCCCACTTGTTAGTGGAATATTCCAAGAACAAGTTCGTTTGTGAGGTGATGGATGGGAAGATACAGGATGATCAGTGTAGGGTCATTGACGATGTCATATTTTACAAGGATAGAGTTTAGTTGGTGCCAGATTCAAGGCTTAAAAAGAAAATCCTCATCGCAGTTCATGATTCACCTCTAGTAGGCCATTAGGGGTTTTTCGAAACCTACAGACAGATCAGAGAGAGGTTCTCATGGAAGGGCCTCAAACAAGACATTATGAGACATGTCAGTGAGTGTGTGACTTGCTAGCAGAACAAGTCAAAGCATGCTCTTCTAGCAGGGCTACTTCAGCCACTCCCCATTCCAGAGTAGAAATGGGAGAGTATATCTATGGACTTCATCACTGGTCTACCCAAGGTCCAGGGTAAGGACTGTATCTATGTAGTGGTTGACATATTGACCAAGTTTTCTCACTTCTACGCCATACCGACAGAGTACAACGCAGTTCAGGTAGCCAAGCTTTTCTCCAGGGAGGTCTTCAGACTTCATGGGTTGCCGAAGAACATTGTCAGTGACAGGGACAATCGGTTCATAGGGACATTTTGGAGAGAGTTGTTTCGGTTGGTGGAGATAGAGTTGACACCTAGCACCAGCTATCACCCTCAGATAGATGGGTAGACTGAGATTGTCAACAAGTGGGTTGAAGGGTATTTGAGGAACTATGTAGGAGGATAGTAGAGAACGTGGGTAAAGTGGTTACATTTAGGGGAACATTGCTACAACACCACCTTCCACATGTCCATTGGTATGATACCCTTTCGAGCATTGTACATATATGATGCTCCCACTTTGGTAGACTTGGTCTTCGGGGAGAGAAAATCTCCCAAGGCCAAGGATTGGATCATAGAGAGTCAGGAGATTCTCAAATTGTTGAAAGAGAACCTGCAGATGACGCAAAAATGATAGAATATAAGCCCAGACAGGCACAGGATAGAGCACGGCTTTGAGGTTGGAGATTTGGTTTTCTTGAGACTCCAACCCTACAGACAGCCATCTCTGAAGAAGTGTGGAGCCGAGAAGCTCAAGCCCAGATTTTATGGTCCTTACAGGATCATGCGCCGAGTAGGTGAGGTTGCTTACGAGCTAGAGCTTCCATAGGGGAACAAGATTCATAACGTGTTCTACGTGTCTTACCTAAAAAAGGTAGTGGGACAATTCATTAACACATCAGAGGAGCTTCCCCCGTTGGATGAGGAGGGATATTTGGAGTTAGTTCGGGAGGATGTTTTGGAGTTCCGAGAGTGGAAACTAAGGAGCAGGGTCATCAGAGAGTGTTTGATCAGATGGAGAGGGCTTCCAGTAGAGGACGCTACTTGGGAGAGCAAGTAGGTGTTGCAGCACTCTGGACTGGTATTGCTTGAGAACAAGAAATTTTGGGAAGGGAGGACTATAATGTCCCTTTCCAAATAGGAGCTCCAGAAAAGGAGGCTTAATGGTCTAAACCACCCCGTTAGACTATAGCCAGGGCCAAAGAGGGGTAAACAGGGTTACTAGAGGTCACTCTAGTCAYAGGTGTTATATTYGGAAAGTGACATTGAGCTAACAAGGGTTAACAACGCTTTTAAGTCATTATGAGCTAAAAATAGAAGTCAATAGTGAATTAGGGTTTCAACAGTGATTTAGGGTTTCAACATGATTTAGGGTTTTGGAAAGATATAAAGGAAGGGTCAGTGACCTAATTCATCATTATGCAGATTATGATTTGTCATTGAGGAGAAGAGGCACATCTCAGAAGAGATAGTTCAGTGTATTCCATGAGGAAGACACCAGTTGGCTGATTTCAGTGTTGAAAGACACACCCTAGTCACTGGGAAGATCATCCAGGTCTTCCATCATTCTTCATTGATTCCGCAGTGCTCCCATATTTCGGGTATTATCTTTTAGTTTCTTATTTGTATTTCAGCTAAGATCCTTTTGTCTTTTGATCTAGCTGAGTGTTGTTATTTTATTCAGCCGCAATTGTTTATTTTTCGGCTAAGATCCTTTGTATGTTGATCTAGTCGAGTATTGTCAGTTATTCAGCTACATTCGACCATTTTTGTAATCCACAGAGATATCATAATACAAACTTGCAGTCCTTTGTCACATTTATTATTTGTATGATCATTTATATGCTGTAAACCTTTGATCCTACACACACATTAGCAACGTTTCCCAGACTAGACAAGTCAGGAACATTACAGAGGTGCTTGCAGCCTGCACCAACAGACCCAACATTTCCTTACCTATTCTACACAAATAAGGATGTTGGAATGCATAACAACCATATGCTATTGCTCATGCCTCACGATGATATCATCATCAATTCAATTGACCTGGAAGAAGACAACCATGGAAATGTGCCACGTCATGAACATACATCCACTCTACCTTTGCAACTTGTCCTCAAATTAGAAATGTTGGTTGAAATATATTCCTATAACTATGATTCACAGGATGTCTTGGTCAATGGTGCAGATGGAATACTCAAAGGCTATACGAAAACATAAAAACTTGATGTCCTTTGGATTAAGTTCCATGAACTGCATATAGGCAAGCGACAAGCAAGCAAGTTGTGTTATCTATATAATTCAAACAATGGAAGCGGTTGGAAACCTATTTTGCGAATATCAAAGCCAATATCGACATCAACAAAGACAGGTCGACTGAAAATTTGAAAACAGTTTCCGATTAAACTTGCATGTGCACGTATAGTCCACAGATCACAAGGACTAACACTTGATAATGTTGCATTTTAGCCTGCTGGAATTCGGATACATGGACTTGTATACATAGAATTATCCCGTGTCAGAAGCATAGAATCCTTGTATTTATTAATTCCTCTTACAAAAGATAACTTCAAAGTCAAACACAAAGTTGATATTGAAATGGAACGATCTAGGACCACCGCAAAATGGCAACTGCACTATGATTACCAATTCATACAAAAAAATCACCTGTATCAGTTCTCTCGCTTAACACACACAACTTTAATGCACACATGGATGATATACTCAATGAATATGATCCAATTCAATCCGATATTCTGTGCTTGTAGGAAACATACATGGCATTATGCATGCAGAACAAAGAATTCTCAAATCACAATTGCATATCAAGTTACATTACATATGGGGTGATGATATTGGTGAAAAGACATGTACCAATTTTGGAGCATATACATATCGAAGAAAATAATGTTGAGGTGGTGCTTGCAAATTTTTTTTTCCATGAAACAGAAATTGCGATACCGAATTTGTATGTTGCTCCCCATGCAACGTTATCCAACATAGTAGATGTTATTTCCAATGCATTGGACCATTTCCATCTAAACGGACCCATTGTGCTTGTAGGAGACTTCAATATTGACATGCTACAAAAGAATGGTAGAACAAAAGAATGGGAAAACTACATGTGCAAATATAGTCTCCGCTTTCTTTTGCACAACACAAGCCATCTGCAAAACACACTTATTGACCTTGTGTGGTCGAATGTGCCCATTCCTCAATACAATATGTTTATCTTAGACACATATTGTTCTAATCATGATACAATTGGTATTTCACTTGAATTATGAGATATACATCAAACATTTTGCAAAGTCATATTTCTATATTTCAAAGTATATTTGTATAGCTTGTTGCAAAAAAAAAAAAAAAAATTATCCAGCTTCTTAGTTTTCCTTGATTTGTACACATACTGGTCTGGTGACCATATAGTTGGTGTTGTACTTGAATTATAAATTATACATTATGCAAAAGAAACAAAAAAGGTACATCCTGTTGGATTATTGAGAGGGAGGGTGAATCAATAATAGAGAAATTTAATCCCTTTTTAACCATATAATCCAAGTGTTATATCAATGAAGCATAATTATCCAATAACTACAGAGTAAATAAGCAATGAAAAAATGAACAATCATGCACATACACAGTACACCAGTGTTTTATGTGGAAACCAAAATCGGGAGAAAACCACGAAATACTTTTTCTTATATGTCTTGAAGAATTACATTCATTGGAAGCACCAACTTCCTTTGTTTTCCAGCTGCAACTAGAAGGAGGCTCCAACCCCC
>JZKD02S1674112.1:490589-501584 GCA_000966675.3 Picea glauca | reverse complement strand
TATATAATAAATGTAAATAAAAAAACGTAAGTAAAGGCTACTTTATTTTAAATTTAATATTAAAGCATAAACAAAAACTATAAGTAGAAGTATCTATTCTATCAAAGTTGTCTCACCTTTTTCACAACATTTGAATCTTAGTAAAATGATAATCTAATTAAACACTCAATAATGAAAAAATATATTCAACAATATTAAAATGAAATTTTTTGCAGATTTCTACTCCATCAAAGTTGTCTCATCCATTTTTACAAACATCAACATATCATTGAAACATTTTGAATCTCAGTGAAATGATAACACTACCCCATTTTCGTTGATCTAATTAAGTGTTCATTAATAATGGAAAACTTCATTTATCATCCATATCCATAACTGATAACAATACCCCACTTTCGTTGACCTAATTAAGCATTCGTTAATAATGGAAAACTATATTTATCATCCATATCCATATTAGTGTGATTGATTGATTGTCATTTGTGATAGTAATGGGAGGTAAAATATATGATATTTAAAGGTGTTTTTTTATCATTTAGATTACTTAATGTTTAATGTTTGATATTTAAGTTGATATAACCATTTAAAAGGTTTGTTGGGCAGAGGGGGTCTCTTATCCCACAAATAGGGGTCTCAAACACCACCAATTTGATATCTCTTGTCCCACAAACAAAAGAATCTTATACACCAAGTTAGTTTATGACTTGATCATAACCTTAAAATTTATTATTATTATTAATATATCAATTTAAAATAAATTATAATTTGATTATTTTAATTTCTATTTTGTATTTAAAAAAGTATTTTTTTTTTAAATACAAATATTTTTTCAAATATAAAATTAAAAAAGAAAATAACACATTCAAATCTTTCTACCCTCATAACCTTCAATAAATCTAAAATAATATTTAAATAAATTATTCTTATAAAAAAAAATATCATGTACGTTTCTTCTTTCTCTCCACACATAAAATCTGAAATCTCATTACTTCATGAAACTTCACCATTTTACAAATATCGAAATATGGATAACCATCGGCTCTTGACCAACCGGGCACATCATCTCATGCCCTCTTTTGCTAGGAGATTTACTTTTTACTACAATATCACGACTTTGAACAAGGCTGCATGGCAGTTGAGTCCCTGCCAAGGAGGTTAGAAAGCAAATTTTGAAAAATGGGGTCGAAGTGTAAATGAAACGAAGTGTTTGGTGAAAAATGTATATGAGGGAAATGTTGTGTGTAAGGTGCATATTTTGGAAGATGGGGCAAAAGTAAATGACAATTGGCATCGAGCACCATATAATTTTGGAAAGTATATAGCAAACATTTTTTTTTTGAAAGTATATAAGAAAGTAAAAAATTTGTTGACATTGCAAGATTAAATTTGGAAATTTAAATGCATTTGCGATGTGGACTGGTGAAAGATAAAAATATATGATGACATAAAATTAATAGGAGATAAGAAATATAAAAAATTTAATGTATTTGTGAACATTTGCCATATGGACTACTGAAGGATAAGAATAAAAGTCTAACATATTAAAAAATAAATGCATTTGTTATACAAAGTGTTGAAAGATAAGAGTACAGTGTTTAGGATATAAAAATTTAGATGCATTTTTATTTGAAATCTGTTAGAAAATAGAAGTTTGTTACATACCACCGCAAATTTTGAAATATACAAAAAAAACAAAGTGTGTTAGATATAAACTGGAATTTCAATGTGTTTGTCATGTAGACTGGGATTAGAGCTCCCGCGAACCATTAGAGAAATATTTACAAGAAACAGGATTGTGGAAAGAAGATAGAGTGCAACAACTGCAAAAGAAAATAAATGGAAAGGTATAAGTGTTTGCTTATACATGTTTATTGAAGAAAGCGAAATAACTGGGTTGAGAAACAAAGAAAGATGGGATGAGTAAACTTATAGCGAGGGTACATATGACCGCTTTGGCTATTTGCTTGTGGCTGCCATTTCATTGATGCCGACGACGAATACAATTTCAAGGATGTTCTCCACGACTGTTGGAATGCTGGCAACTACCTGTTGTCTTTCGTTGGCGGCCTATTTCAATTTCCTTTCGACCCATTCTTCAATGTATGCTCTCATTGGGGTGATGTTGACCTCATTTCGGATCTTGATGTTGAAAAGATCATTTTCTAATTTCTGGAAGTCGATAAAAAGATTAGAGAGAGCCTGATGAATTTCGTCATTCTGTACTACATATTTGACTAGCCAGTCATGGACGTGAGATTGATCAAATTGAAGGATGTTGTAAAACTTTTCCATAGAGAAGGTCTTCAACATAGAAACCTGTTTATTGAACTCTTCTTTGGTTAAGGGCAAGGAGTTTGCGATTAAGAGGGGGTCTTGGAAGTCGTTTGTTTTCCCAGCTAAGTCTATATTTGACAGCTTTGTGAATAATTTATCTTTCTTCGATATGACTTGTTCACATGATTGAACAATGAGACGCAGGTTGTTTAATTTTTCTTTCCGACATGCATTCAATTCTCATTCCATTTTTTGGATGGAAGATCTTCTTCTCTTCTTTTTGTTTATGTCATATTGTTGACAATCTTGCCAAAAGGGATGACCGTTTTTAAGAAGAAATTTTCTTCATCTTTTAATTTGGCTTGCAAAATCTCGAGCAAGCTATGTGCCCTGGTTCCAAGGGAAGCGATGGTTTGTGATCGTTTCTAGGCATCGGTAACCAGTTCCATTCTTTTTGTGATATTGTTTTCCACATATCCTTTACAGGATGCGAGCAGGGTGGAGGGTGCTTTTACATTAGGTGCAGGGGTGCCAGGCATGGCTATTGCCAAAGGATTGACAAGCAATGGCATAGGAAAGAAAGTGTCTTCCAATTCCTTGACTTGTTCCTTCAGTCTGGAATTGTGGGTCTCGATGCGTTCAATGGAGTCATGAAGTGATTCTCCGGTCGCGGTGTGAAGTTGATAGATTTGGGACGGCCACATGTTGGCAACGTCAACCTCTGAACAAGATTTTCCTTTGATATTTTTAACATTTTTTTTTTCTGAAATATCAATTTTTTGTTTCGGCTATCAAAAATAGCGCTCTGGAACATGAAGGATTCATCTTCGTCAAAATTTTGGGCAACGGATATGCCCATTGGATGGTGTCCTCGGGCTGATCAAAGAAGGGGAACATGGCATCCAGATCAGTGTCAATGTCCATGTTCTCACTCTGAATTTCCGAATCTTTTGCCTGCCCCACATTTTTTTTTCTCGTCTTCTCTACTGGAAGCTTGTGAGAACTATCAATTTTAGAGTGAGGAGGGTCATTATCTCCTCCTTCGTCTGAAGAATTCTGGGTTTCTTTGTTGTTGTGATGGGCCATTCGAGCAGTGCTCCGAGATGTTGTACTTTTTAGAGTGGTATTTGCAAATTGAACACTCTTGTCACTGGGGTCTTTCCCCTGTTGCATGTACAATTTGGTGCAGCTTTGCACTGTCTCTACGTCGTTAGCATTAGAGGCAGGATCGTGAATGTATCTGTTTTTTGGGCAGGTGTTTATTTACAAAACAATCACCGAGGCCAAGTGAATGTAAATGTTGTCTAAAACTATCATAGGGGTCGAATCCTTTTATGTGTTTAGCATATCTGAGGTTGGAGATACTAAAATGTGCTACGAAATCGTCAAATTTGTTGACGTTTTTCAACATGAACTCCCCTATTTTCCAAGGCATAGGAATGAACTGTTTTTTTTTCTTCCTTTGGAACAGATGGAACATGTAGATGTATTGACATGCTACTTCTGCAATAAAAATTATGTCCATAATGTGACATGGAAGGAGAGAAGGTTATTCCGTGGAGCCAAAAATTCTTATGACAGTGTAATTATCCAAATGTTGGACTGTTCCCTTTTTGTCCAAAAAATTAGTTGCATGTTCAGATAAGCGGGGAGCATTTTCTCCTAACAACAAAAGTTTGAAAACAGACAGGAAGCCATTAAAAGCCTCATAAAAATAGTGGGAAGCCTTGTGCTTCCACAAGGCCTGGTACCAGAACGTTACTTGGTGGAAATCGCAGTTGACATTCTTGGACAGAGACAGTTGTGGAAATCAACAGGAATGTGCTATTACAAAAACTAAATTGGTGACATATAAAATTTCTTTCCCCTTTTGTAGCTTGACAATTGGGAAGAGATTTCATAGGAAATTATCCTCCCCCAATAAAAAATGGCTTGTTCGTTGACTGTGAAATAAAAAATGTAAAGAGCCATGCGGGAAACAATAGCTGTGGGTTCCTGTCCTGTTATTCTTGTAAACAACCAGGCAATTTCGTGAAAAGGATTTTTAAATGAACTAACCTGCATGCTTGTAATATCTTCAGGAATTAGATCTGGGTTTTCCAAAAAAAGAGGAAAGAGGTCCAATCCGTTATTATGCTTTGCTAGGAACTATTTGCAATCTTCTCCTTTGAACACCAATGTTGGCTCGGGCAATTTCATCAATTGTCGGAAGACCTGAGGTGACGAAGAAACAGAAGAGCGGTCGTGCAATGGAATAATTCTTTTCTCTACAAAAAATTTATCGGCGCGCCAAGAGACCAGGTCCTTACAGTAAAAAACCTCAGCGACATAGCCTGCATGAGCAATCCTGGAGGTCCAAATTACTTGGTTCTCTGCGACAGAGGTTGAGTAATAAGAAAATGCCCTGAACCAATGGAAGTTCTGGTCGTGACTACCGAAGATGTTCACTACATCTCCACAGAACTAGTGTGGAACTGATGCCATAGGTTTATGAGAAGGTTGCTTTGCTGCAGATGACGATTTGAATGAATAGTCACAATGAATAATGTAACTTTTTGCTAAATCTTGGTTAAATGCTTATGAATGGGAAAGCTCCTCAAGCCTTTCGTTGATTATGACAATTGGTATTGGTGGTGCATGATGAACTGTTAGGAGTAAAGTTTATTTATTGCGTATTTAGAAATGTGAAGGTGGCGGGTACGACGAAGAGAAATTAAGGAATGGAGGTTTATTGAACGTGCGAAGGCCACACGGTGTGAAAGGGATTTCATGATTTTGAAATGAACACTTAGAAGGGACAATATAATCTCCTCACAAATTTTGGTTTAATGTGCATGAATACGAGATTTCTTCAGCCCTTTCACCCATAAATGACAATATATACGGTTTCTACATGATGGTATGTTAGAATTAAATGCCAGTAATTCCATATTTAGAAACAAGATATGTCTATATATATATACAACTTTATATATTTTATTTTATTGTAGAGAAGTGCGAAGGTGATAGAGACGACGAAGAGCAAGGAAAGAATGGCAAGTTCTGAAAAGCGGTTGGACATGATTCAAAAAAGGGCTACGGGGATAGTTAGGAAGAGATCATGAAGGGGGAGTTCAACAACCGATTTGTATATTTGCGAAATTTCGGCAAAATGGCTAAGTATGGAATAGGGAAATTGCTAATTGCATGCGTAGCAATAATATCTTATATATAATTGTCAACTACTAATTCCAAAAGGATGTTGGCACAATAAACAATGACTACGAATTGAATATTTCTTCAAACCAGGAAAGGGACGATTCCCTAAAGAAATTTGAACAAATGGCGAAGTATAGAAAGAAGACAGATGGGATTCAAAATGGGTTGACAATAGTTCCAGTAAATATGCGAGGAAGCAGTGGTTAAATTTTATTTCTTGAAAGTTTTTAGTGCAAAAAATGTGCATCACAGAAAAGGGCATGATAGTTGGACCATAATACGGAAAAGGGTAAAATTTCATGTTTTGGAATTTTTGAGTGCAAAATGTGTAAAATGGAAGAGATCATGAAAAGGGCATGATAGGTCGACCGTAATACGGAAAAGGGCATGATCTAAGAATGATTGAAAATTTGTATATCTGTCAATTTGTATATAGTAGAGCTACGAATGCTATTTGGAGGTCCTGGAAAAGTAGAGGTGCAATGTTGATGCAGCCAGCGAGGTCCTCCTGTCAATTTCTATATGGAAGAACTCTGGGTGGAAATTGTGGGACAGGGAACAATAGAGGGCCAATTTAAAGAAAGGGGAAGCAGTGGTTGGAAACGCGTGAATTGGGAAAATAGAAAGGAGGAAGACATTTTTCGTAAGTGCGAATTGGTTTCAAAGAAGCCCCATTGTTGCAAAATCATGATCTACTAGTTATCAGAAAATGCATTGTTGAAGATTACATTTTATTGCAACATGCGCGTGCAGTTATGTTCTTGATACATTATTCCATGACTGTAACATACCAACTGAAGTAGTGAACTTTGTTCTTTACTAATTAACATTAAAACTTAATAATTGCATCTCTAGAAACAAGAAGAATGATTTTGCTGGAACATTTTACATTGGTATTAGTAAACAGAAGATCGAAGAAGTACGAGAGCACCAAAGTATGCCAATTAGAACATGCGTGAAACCCAGAAAAGTGGCAGAGACGAAGATTCCAAGGCCAAAATTTCGTAATAGCAAATCTATTTAAAAAAACAAGACAAGTACTAAGTATTGTACATCTATGCTTAGAAATTGGATCCAATTCTTCGGTTGAAAACATTGAAAGTATATATGACAAACACAAGCATGGGTTCCAAAATATGCAATATCCTTGGAGTTTTCTCCTCGATTAATCATCCTCTGCTGAAATTGATATTTTTCAGAAGCTTTGCCTAAGGAAGAAGACAAAAATGGCTATAGGGCAAGTGGAATAGCCCTTAGTTGAAACCGACTCTTCATAGTAAAAAAAAAAAATAGTATTACAGCTTGCACGTGAAATTAGGCCCAAATTAGTCCATTCTAGGCAGAAGGAGATGACTAGTAGGAAAATGTGTTGCAGCAGCGAAAGTTTTTCACCTAATACCCAAAAATGTTAAACAATATTTTTTTGGCTTGAAATATATCTCTGGAAGCATCAACATATGATTTATTTACAGTCAAACTCTTCCACCCTGAACAGACTAATTTGGAACTCTGGAATTCCTACTTTGGCGGTGCAAAGTGGCTGTTGCGTTCACTGTCCGTTTTTTTTTTGTTTTGTTTTTTTTTTGTTTTGTTTTTTTAATCTGAAACTCCTTTTGGTGTTTTCATGACTGCGATCACCGAGCCAGGAAGGTATGTTCGTTATGGCTAATTTCAATTTGGGCCCAGGAGTGGGAATATTTTCTTCATTTCCATCATCCATTACCATATCATTGTCCATCAGATCATCTTCTTCTGGCTTGGAATTCATGGCATAAAGTTCTGCGACAGGCATGACTGCAAGTGGGCAGGTTCTCTAATCAGCCAAGGTTGGCATCGAATTTTTTGGCTTGAAATATATCTCTCGGTGTACCAAGGGACCATCTTGTTTTTTGCTCGTGGTCGGAGAGAGATGAATAGTAAGAATATGCCCTGGAATAGTGGAACCTGTGGCCATTATGCCCCAATGTGTTGACTGTGTGTGGAGAGAACTGCCACCACAAGTTATTAAGAATTTTCATTTTCTTGAGGCGATGTTTCAAATGAAAATCGGGGAGGGATAATATAAGCCTCTTCAAAGTCTGGTTTAATGCGTGTCAATGGAATATCTCCTCGAGCCTTTCGTTGATCAATGACAATTTCCAGGGTTCGTGCGGAATGAGCTGTGACCATGACAACTCACTAATTGCACAATTAGAAAAAATTGTGAAGGTGGCGGTGATGACGAAAAGACATTAAGAATCAGAAATTTCTTAAAACCACCAACCCATCGACGGACAAAAAGAAGAAGATTGCATCACCTTTGAAATTAATACTTGGAAAGGATAACATGCTTGTGCACAAATCTTAGTTTAATTCGTACTAATGACAAATCTTCTCCAAAATTCTAGACATTAATGACAACTGTAACAGTTGTTGCAGGATGGATACTAGCATTAAAACTTAATTATTGCATATGGAAAGCGGTCAGGCGGGTTACAAAAGAAAAATAGAAGAAGATATACCCAAGAGACGTGAAAGCCCGATGGTTCTCTGCCTAGAGGGCTGAAAATTGAGCCTCTATTATGTTGTGTCCTACAAATAGCACCTACACTTCTGTGAGATACAAAATAATAGGTGGAGTTGCGGGTTGGTTGGTTAAACATGTACTTTTATAAAGTATGGACATCAGATTATATAGAACATATTTGAATCCGTGATTCCATACTTGGGCACTTTTTGTTTCGCGCATTCGCGACCTGACAATCTAAAAATTGAGTATCTATTGTTCTGTGCCCTACAAAAGCACCCACAGTTCTGCGATATACAAATTGACAGCGGGAGTTGTGGAGATGAGTTTCTATATAAAGTATAGACATGAGATTTTATACAGCATATGTGGATCACTTATTCCATACTTAGGCACTTTTTTTATCGCAGGTTCGTGACCTGGAGGGCTGAAAAAATACTGAATATTGTTCTGTGTCCTACAAATAGCATGTAGATTTCCACAATATACAAATTGACATCACGACCTATGGGTTTCTTGGATGAACATTGCATTTGTACTATTCTAGAACATATGCGGATTCTGCGTTCCCTGTACTACAAATAGCAACCACATTTTCACGATATACAAATTGACAGGAGGACCTACGGGTTGCTTGTATGAACATTGTATTTGTATTGTTTTAGAACATATGCAGATTCCTCATTCCATACTTGGGAACTTTTTGGATTGCAGGTTCGCGTCTTGGCGGGCTGAAAATTAAGTATCTATTGTTCTGTGTCCTACAAATAGCACCTACACTTTCGCAATATACAAATTTACAAGCGGGATTTTGGACATAGTCTCTATATAAAGTATGGAATGAGATTTTATGAAGCATATGCGGATTCCTCATTCCATACTTACATATTTTTTGGATCCTAGATTTGCGGCCTGGCAGGCCGAAAATAGAGTCTTTATTGTTCCGTCTCCTACAAATAGCACCCATATTTCTGCGATATACAAATTGACGATGGGAGTTGCCAAGATGAGTCTCTATATAAGTATCGACATGAGATTTTACAGAGCATATGTGGATCCATGTTTCCATATTTAGGCAGTTTTTTGATTGCGGGTTTGCAGTATGGTGGGTCGAAATAAGAATCTCTACTATTCCCTATCCTACAAATAGCACCGAGATTTTCGTGACATACAAATTGACATGACTTGCCATGGGCTGCTTGGATGAACATTGCACTTGTTTTTTCTAGAACATATGTGCATCCCTCATTCCATACTTGGGAACTTTTTTAGATTATGGGTTTGCGGGCGGGCAGGCTGAAAATTAAGTATCTACTATTTCATATCCTACAAATAGAACCCACACTTCCGCGATATACAAATTGACACGCAGACCTGTGGACATAATTTGTATATAAAATATGGAATGAGATTTTACACAATATATGTAGATCACTAATTGCATACTTAGGCAGTTTTTGGAGCATGTGTTGGTGGCCTAATGCACCAAAAACAGTCTATTGTTTTGTCGCCTACAAATAACATCCAGACTTCAACGATATACAAATTGACAGGTGGACTCGGGTTGCTTCACTGAACATTGGACTTTTATTGTCCTGTTGCGATCCCATATCAATTTCATAGTTAGCGATTTGTTTTGATCGGGGGATCTAGAGCTGTCCGCGACATATAAATTGACACGAGTTGCTACGAACTGCTTCGCTGAACATTGCATTTGTATTGTTCTAGAAGATATGCGGATCCCTCATTCCGTACTTGGGCACTTTTTGGATCGCAGGTTTGCGACCCGGCGGGCTGAAAATTAAGTATCTACTATTTTGTATCCTACAAATAGCACCCACACTTCTACAATATACAGATTGACACGCGGACCTGGGGACAAAGTCTATATATAAAGTATGGAATGAGATTTTATAAAACATATGCGAATCACTAATTGCATACTAATTGGCAGGTGGACTTGGGTTGCTTCACTGAACATTGGACTTTTATTGTGCCGTTGCGATCCCGTATCAATTTCATAGTTAGCGAATTGTTTTTATCAGGGGCTCTAGGGCTGGCGGGCTAGAAATTAGGCCTCTATTGTTCCACGCTATACAAATACATTTTTCTACAACATATGTGGACCTACGGGTTGTTTGGCTGAACTTTGCATTTGTATTGTTGTAGAACATATACAGAGTCCTCATTCCATACTTGGGCACTTTTTGGATTGCGGTTTGGCGGCCTGGCAGGCTGAAAATTAAGTATCTATTGTTCTGTGTTCTACAAATAGCACCTACACTTCCACGATATACAAATTTACACACCGCCTTGTGGACATAGCCTGTATATAAAGTATGAAATAAGATTTTATACAACATATGCGGATTCCTCATTCCATACTTAGGCAGTTTTTGGATCGTGGGTTCGCAGCCTGGCTAACCAAAAATAGTGTCTATTGTTCCGTCTCTGTTATCGGACTAATCGGTAGGTGCGAACACTAACAGATCTCCCTAGATCCACCTGGATCTAGAAAAAAACAGGACAGGACATGACCCTTTCCCTAAGTTACGACCATTGAATTAGCTAGTAAGGAGAAACAAGTGACATACCTTTGTATCACTTCCTTAGGTCTCTGTTGCTTCCGCTTCGCTCCAGTGCTCTCGTGAGGTCAAGACCAAGACAACACAAACCAACCAAAGTGAATATAGAAAAATGTATTCAATCGTCAACTTATGTGTATGATCAAGGAATTACACAATAAAGTAAGAATGACTTTATGGGAAAAGGACATGTCGCTGTATCATATTAATTGAAAGTAGAAGATACAACCTGATCGCCTTGATGTCGCAAGATTCCTTTCGGTGACTCTTGGTTCCAACACACACACTTGCTCTGTCCTTGCATGAAGAAGATCCAATTCCTCTTGATAGACCTACTAGAGTCTCCAAGCTTCTATTCAAGCTGGGTTCTTCACACAATTCCTTCACCAATTCTTCAATTAATCTTGCTTAACCTTTTCCATGAGAATCCTT
>JZKD02S1674112.1:476125-490317 GCA_000966675.3 Picea glauca | reverse complement strand
TTCTTCACACAATTCCTTCACCAATTCTTCAATTAATCTTGCTTAACCTTTTCCATGAGAATCCTTTCAATATATAGGAGAGGATGAGATGGTTACATGGATGAGAATGATCCCACCAAATCAGGGAAGCCAGTAAAATGATAACCATACGAATGCCAACCCATTTTCTAAAAGATTCCCTTCTAGAACCCTCAAGACTTCTTCTCTTTTCCAAGTTCAAAAACAAGTTTGCACCCTGTGTATAGAGAAACCTGCGAGAAGTTTGCACCCTAGATGAAGGTGGCCTGCGAGAATGGGTCATTCTCGCACCCTAGGCCATATGTAGCCTGCAAACTCACTTTGAAAATATGTTTTCTAGAAGGAGATAAATGCCACTTTTCTCAGGAGAAAGTTCTTGTTGGGAACCTGAGTACATCATTGTTAATACATCGCCAAGATGACCAAAATCATGTGTAACAATCTCCTACAAATAACACCCAGATTTCTGCGACATACAAATTGACAGGAGGAGCTGTGGGCCGCTTGGATGAACAGTACATTTGTATTGTTCTAGAACATATGCGGATCCCTCATTCCATATATGGGAATTTTTTGGATCACGGGTTTGTGGCCAAGTGGTCTAAAAATTAAGTATGCGTAACCCTCATTGCATACTCACAAGTGGACTTGGGTTGCTTCGTTGAACATTGGACTTTTATTGCCCTGTAGTGATTCCGTATCAATTTCATAATTATTGATTTTTTTCTATCGGGGGCTTTGGGGTTGGTGGGTTGGAAATTGGGCCTCTATTGTTCCCTGTTGTACAAACACATTGTTCTAGAACATGTGCGGATCCCTCATTCCATACATGAGCACTTTTTGGATTGCGGATTCATGACCTGGTGGGCTTAAAATTAAGTATCTATTGTTCTGTGTTCTACAAATAGCATCTTCAATTCCGTGATACAAAAATTGACAAGCGAACTTGTGGACATAGTCTCTATATTAACTATGGAATGAGATTTTATACAACATATGCAGATTCTTCATTCCATACTTGGGCAGTTTTTGGATCGCGGGTTGGCAGCTTGGCGGGTTCAAAATAGAGTCTCTGTTGTTCCCTCTCCTACATATACCACCCAGGCTTCTGCGATATACAAATTGCCAGGAGGACTCAGGCTGGTTGCCTAAACATTGCACTTTTAGGCAATTTTTGGATGGCGGGTTCACGGCCGGGCGGGCTGAAAATAGTCTCCATTGTTCCCTCTGCTACAAATAGCATCCAGACTTCCTCCATATACAAATTGACAAGAGGACTTGGGCTGGTTTTCTGAACATTGCACTTTTATTGTCCCGTAACAATTCCGTATGTATTTCATATTTAACGATTTTTTTTTGTCCGGGGCTGTAGAGATGGCGGGCTGAAAAATGGGCCTCTTTTGTTCGGGCTCACGGGCTGAAAATTGGGACTTTATTGTTCCGCGCTGTACAAAAGCTACCCACAACTTCGTGATATACAAATTGACAAAGGAACATATGGGTTGCCTGGGGCAACATTTCAGTTTCATTGGTCCTCATCCTCTAAATAGCATTTGGAGATCCGCCATCTACAGATTGACAGATGGCCTTGAGAGCTGACACATTAAATTATTAAAGGATGTTAAATCGCTTATTCTTAAAAGAATCAAAGAAAGAAAAGATTTTTTTTTTTAATTCTATAATCGCAAGCATAACAAGGACCAATTTGAATTTTAAGGGCCTGATGTTCATATGATAGCACAATTGCATTCTGCACACTAAAGATTAGTTGATTTCAAATTATTCTAGGATATTAATCTGACTAACTTCATCGAATAAGCAAAAATGCGAAAACAACGACCAATTTGTATTTTAAGAGCCTCTTGTTTGTATATGAGGACAGCCACAGTTCGAACACTATATATTCATTGATTTCAAATTATTTCAGAACAATAGTTTGACGAAGTTCATCGATCAAGGGAATTTGCTAAAGCAAGTGACAACACAGTTGCATCACAACGCCATAGAAATTAGCAGGCGGATCTGTGTCCCAGCTGGCTAAAAAAAAAACAATTATACTGTTTGGTGTCCTCCAAAGAACAGATGGAGTTCCAGGGTATACAAATTGACAGACAAAGAAGATAACCAAGAACCAACCATACTTTAAACAGTCCACAAGCAAGTTCCCAGAAGGCTCCATAGAGCAGAACCCATCGACCTTTGCACCAAACAATTTGATATACAAAGAAAAGACGTTGGCACATTTGTTTTTTGTTGAAACAAACTTTCATTTGGATGTTGAACAAACATTACAAAGAGACATGAAGTATTTTCATTTCCTCTCAAAGTTTCATTAAAAAAATTTTTCCCCTTTTCAGCCGATATGAAAAATTGCATTGTCCTCATTTAAGGTGAATTTTCTTTGTATCCGACGTTGTCGTAGCATGTAGATACTGCTTGCCTTTTTCTGTATATATGTTTCATATGACAACTCTGCCAACTCAAGAAGCACATTTTGTAACAATGGTTGCCTGATCGTACAGTGCACAGTTGTGTTGCCCACGGTTCGAATAACACCATTGAGGCAATGTCCATAAATATATTGACATTTTTCACCGCATCATAGACAATCAATCGTATCATCAGTTATCACATAGGAGGCAGAGGCAACGAAATGGAATTTTTCACAAACAGGCTCAAAGGGGGTCGAGTACACATTGGCTGCAACTAAAAGACCTTCAACCTGGGAATGCGAGCAAAGGAATTAATACATTGAACAATATAATACACAACTGCATCCCACCCTCCCCTTTAAAACAAAAAAAAAAATTTAACAGTTGCATAAATTTGTTGAAGGCTATTTCTATAAGCAAAGCAAGGATGATTTTGTAAATGTATATGCACAACAATTGTAGAGCTAGCTAGCTTCTCTAGATCATTTACTGTATCTGCTTGCAACTTTTTTACAAACGTTGACTGGGTTGTCTGAAAGATCATTTCTCTAGCATCCTTCTTTTTTGTTATATTTTTGAACAACATAAGTGGAATATGACCTCTATGCAATTGTTGTTCCATTGACGAAAACAAATCTGAATACGTATCGAACAATTGTAGCTGCAACATGGAACAATGCAATATTTGTGTAACTTATTTGACATACATGTAGAAGTGAAAGTAAACAAAAATACTAAATATGAAAAGCGGTACCATTGCCTTCTCGCTGTCTGACTCTCCATCCTTTATATGGAGAATGTGTTGCGACCCAAATTTCCTAGCCAGTGTGACAACAACCCCAATCGTTCGCATTGGGTAAATATCAGTGCTCTGTGCAAGTTGCCTAATATTTGAGTTTGGGAGGAAGCAGTATTATGAACAAATAGGAGGAATTTTTTCCACAATGCTTGTTTCGTTGACCGAAATAATTCGATCGCAATCACCACGGTCATATACTATTTTCGGCAATATATTAAAATTTGTAATGGATATCCCATTACGCAACGATATCTTTTCTGCATGTTTCTAGACAAGTTGCGGAGGAACAGTTAGTGTGACTGTCATCATGGAGTCCTTGTGTGTCATATCAGCACGCATAATGGGTCTACTTTTTTTTTCCTTGTCCAAGTAGGTGGTATAGACAACCATTATGTCCCCGACGAACACCTGTCCAGTTTGGTGATTGTTCAAGGCCTCTATTGACAGTATTTTGGATGTCATAACTCTAGATCTGAAGACATTTTTTGAATAGGAAAACTAAAGTGAATGGAAGTGTGCTGCAAGTACACACATACTTTTGATGAACTATGGAGCCAGAGTTTCACAATGACACCTCTTAGTCTGTAGAACTTGCAACAGGTTCAACGTCTCGCTCGTACTTGTTGATACTTCTTGTGAGCTGCAAACCATGTACTACAGATGGCATAAGCATATTCGCCAAGCCATAGATGAATATATATCCCAGGAAATTTGTCTAGTAAACATAGTAAGAGTAGAGCGCATGCATCTTTACCTTTGGCCTTGTTGGTCCACCGATGTCTAGGATGACTGACTGCTCATGGCCTTGTCACTAGTCCAACTTTTTCTGATGAAAGCATTTGCAGATGGACATCAGGACTACATAAATATATGCATTCTATATTATATGCCCCCACCCGGTTTGTATCTTTAATTTGTCGACACAGTTGGTATACCTTTTAGAAGATTGTACCATAGAACCCTTTGTCGCTACACAAAATAATTCATCTCTCTGTCCAAGCAACCTGTTTTTTCCAAGGCAGCAACGCGAAAGATGCAATTGACAAGAAGGCAAGTTAGTTTGAAGACAGACATGTAAAAAAAATAAAACAGGTCTATTTACCTGCCAAAGATTCCTTCGTCCTATCCAACCATTTTGTTTGTTTAAATGTAGCAATGTAGTGCAAACACAATGGACATGCACTAGCTTAGTATGCAGGAAAAAACGTATGCAACCAAGAAAACTTACCATGTAGGAAGGCACGCAACTAGCTTAACACATATCCAGACCATAAATGAAATACAAAACAACGCAATATGAAACAATAATACGAGCATGCACCTTTCTATATCCTCTTCAAGTCGATGCAGTTGAGACTCTCTCCTTTTCTCCAGCTACTCAGATTGTTTCAATTTGGGAACCCACAAAATTTAATGAACATCAATGGAAGCTGGTATTCAATGGAGAACAAGCAATCTGTACATAGAGAAAAATTGACTCGAAGAACAATCTACAAAGGAATAAACATGAACCTTTGCGCTTCACTATCCATGGTTGTAAACGTGTACAATTTTTTTCCCTGGCCAAAATATATTACAAGGCACAAAATATCACGCAACTGCAAGGCCACAGCTAAACGATTTCTTCTTTTCCCTGGGAATTTATCCACATATGCCCTCAAGCCATGTTCTTTATCCTCTACACAGACTGCTATGCCCATGATACAAGTTCTCAGTTTTCCGTGGCTAATTACCCACACATGCTTCCAGACATGAAAATATAATCTTGCATAATCTTTGTTGCACATATCATATGTCAAGAACAACACAAATTGCATCCTTTCCACACCAGTCTATGTAGAGGAGAAAGGACATGTCATGTCATATCCACACATATGACCATACATGGTTTATAAATGTACCCTGCATACATATGATTTATTCCAACAAAAAAACAACGGGTATTGTAACTTCACATGTAATCCTCGAACAATTTTGCATGCAACTATTTTCTTTCATGGCAGGACTGCAACACTAGGAAAATCTCACAGAATAACAAATCTCGACTCCGACAGACATGGAAAATAAAATACCTGCATATCCACTAGTGGGTGCAGGGGTTGAACATCGTAAAGTGCCCCAAACAAAACAATAACAATCCAAAAAAAAAGCTCCAACCACTGTCATTGCACCCCAACCCTGCAAGGTCGAATCAAAGAAAAGAAACCAACAAGGACCAAACCAACAAGAAAGTATGAAGAGGCCGAACTGCACCCACGGTGCCCTAAAGAAGAAACCCCAACCAAACAAACAGAACCAACAACTCGGGAACCAATGAACCAACAAGAACCACCGAGCCAGTGAACAACATATGTATCTCCAATGATTACGAAACTGCAACCCAAGAAGAAAAGGAACCGAAAACACACAAGGAACATGCGACTATAAATAAGCAAACATTCTTACTTGCAAACTACAAAATAAACAACAAACAAGGAATACAAAATGAAACCATGGCATCGAAACTTACTTCGAAATGATGAAATGCAGAAGCATAGCTCAAATCACCAACGAAACAACAAGAAGTAGCAACCGAGAAACCAACGAACAAAAACCACTCACCGAACCAGTGAATAATGTATGTAGCCTCAACGATTACGAGGATGAAGCATACAATGGCAACAACTGACAAACCAACGAAGAAGAAGCAATCACTGAACCAGTAAACAATGTTTGTAGCTTCAATGGATAAACAAGGATGAAACATACACTGGTTATTGAACTGGCGGTAGACAGTCAAGTGCAAATTCACTGTAACTATATAGAAAATTTCGAGGAAAAATGTACTCTGAGAATCATATTTACATAAACTTTTAAGACTCTCAAGTTGTCTAAGCACCTCATAGAATGAAAACATTTAAGCTGTTAGGGGTGTTGCAGAATGTCGTGTCATGTGAACATTTACGCAGTCAGTCCTATTGACGCATCTCAGAATAAGTGTCAATACATTTCAAGAAATATACATCTGCCAAAGACGCTATAAAATTTGGAATTCTCAATCACTACAAAGCCTGGATATCAAAACTTTTCAATATGCTTATTACATATCAAAACTTGTGGATATATTTGAGTAGCAGAAAATGCTAATACAAACAGTCAAACTAATGCTAGCATTAATCAACCTTGAAGCAAGATACAGAAAAAATATATGATTAAAACATACTAACTACGAGAAAAACTTTGGATATGTTGCCATATAGTACATTGGGAATAGTGAAGCCAACAATAAGACCTCCAATCTCTTATCCAATCATATCAGTGCGTATATGTTACCTTTTATTATATAAAAGTATATGATTTTATTTCCATAGCTCCAACAATAGGTATTGTGCAAATATTTTAGGTCAAAGGACAAAGTAATATGCAGTCAATGATTTATCGATTGTTATAGTCCCTCTACGCCTACGACAGTGACTAATAACATGGATAAATCGAGCATTCACTCTCCAATTTTATATTTTTTAAGTGGAGGAACTTTGTAGAGTCAGTGAAGCTCTTAAGGGCTAGTGCAAGCACCACTTTGTTAAAAATCCTTTTAAGATTGTTGGAAAGCTCTCCAATTTTATA
Source organism: Picea glauca (assembly GCA_000966675.3). Lineage (NCBI taxonomy): Eukaryota > Viridiplantae > Streptophyta > Pinopsida > Pinales > Pinaceae > Picea > Picea glauca. Next base: position 483,462 of record JZKD02S1674112.1, on the reverse strand, counting down.
TTTTTTTTACTAGAGGAACTTTGTAGAGTCAGCCAAGATCTAGCCAGTACAAGTACAACTCTAGCCAGTACAAGTACAACTCTAGCCAGTACAAGTACCACTCTGTTAAAAATATTTTTAAGTTTGTTGGAAATATAGGAATGGGAACAAAGTTTTTATATTTTTTTACTTTCTGGTAACTATCATCAGAATTTGGTAATGTAATTATGGGTGAAATCACAATTTTTCATTGTTTAAATAGTATTTTTGAATACATAAATGGATTCATTATCCACTGAGATCAATTAGTTTATTGGACCTTAAGAAGGTAAGAGATTACTTCAATTTCTTTAAAATTGTATTTCTATGCTCAAATGCCATTGAGAAAAGCGTTCCAAGATTAGCATAGTTTTGATGACTTAGGAGGTTAGAAAGGTCGATAATGTCGAAAATATTTTTAAATTGGGATCTAATATGAGTATAGGGATGTTTTATTGGAGTATTTGTTAATGAAAAATCATTATTTATGCTCATATATATATATATATATATATATATATATATATATATATATATATAAGCTTGCCAAAAGGGGCTTGATAAATTGGTGAAACCAATGTGCTCTTAAAACTTCTACTAAGCTTCAAGTCTCTCTAATGACATGTTGTTATTATCATTAAGGTGGGATCATTAAGGTCATCACAAGTAGACTAGGTGAAGTTCTGTTTCAATCCATCGTCTCATACATTAATTGAGGCATTGAAAGGATGGCCTAAGTAAATGGGGTGGCATGATGCTATGCCTTGATAAGTATAAGTTTCTTAAAAAATACATATAGTGATGTATCATTAAACTTATTGTGGTCCACTAATTTCCATGTTCTGAATTTTATGGATAACCTTATGTGGCTCTTGTTACTTAAAATAGATAGATAAGTGGTTCCTTGTTCCTTAAGATAGGTGGGAAGGTTAATTAGTAGGTGAGTTTTTATTTATTCTATATTTATTAAGTAAAATGACATTTTCATTATTTAATTTTATATGTTAAGAAGGTCTTGAGATTTTTAGCTATTAGTTGGTGGGGATCATAAATGACATCAAGTGTGTATCTCAAAGAATTCTATGGTTGAGAAACTTGTTGTATCATATTTGGAGGTTAATGAAGTGACTAATCATTGACAATGGATGTTTCACCTATACATTGTAGGAATTTTTGTTAAATTAATTAAAAAGTACCTAGGACAAGTGTTTCTCATCATCTAGGTGCCTAGGGGTGAGAAAGTGTCCAATGTGGTCCCTAGTGAATTAATTTCATGCGATGTGAAATTAAAAATGACTTTATGATAAGCTAATGAAGTGGGTGACTAAAGGGTCTCTTAATCAACACCATTGATTTGGTGTAATCTCCACTGTTAGATCAAATGACTCTTCAACTTCCCTCATTGAGTTGAATTAGTGAAAGAAGGCGCCCTCACTTTGACATTCTTCATGATATCTGGAGAGCACAAGAGAGAGAGAGAGAAGTCGAGCTTGAGAAAAGAGGAAAGTTTCCTAGAAGAGGCATGAATTCCAAGACAAATCCTACACAGAAATTGAGGAAGGTACAATGAGTATTGGGGCATACCATATGGAATCTGAGAAGGTCGTACAATAGTTTAGTGGCATAGAAATCGAGGAAGTGGACTGTACAATTTTCTAGGTGAGATTGGCACAAAAATCGAGGCAATTTATAGTCACAATTTTTTGGAAATTTATCTCAGCAAGCAGGCACAAATGTTGAGGCATTTGTACAACATTTAATGCTGTAACAATCATACTATGTACGGATTTCTGGGCACATAAATCGAGGAGTTGGTGGCATAATTTTCTAGACTATGTGTGGGAACAAAAAACAAGATAAGTCTATGTAATTATTTGCTAAAGATGATTGTTGTAAGAAAATATTTCTCAGAGCTCTAAATAATAATAAAATCCCCTCTCACTGGTTTTCTCCTTGTGGGTTTTTTCAGGGTCTAAGTTTGACCAAAAATCTTCGTGTGTACATTTTTTGGGTGTGTTTTATTTCTGATTAAATTTTTGTAGCGGACTTCATGTGTTTCATTTTACGAGCTATAATTTTCGGCTAACTAATTTGCAACTGAAAAATGTAATGTGGGTTGGGCATTAAACTATGTTGTCTCATTGAGACTTGAAACTGCGTTGGGGTCTGAAATTTCTACATGGTATCAGAGCTGGAAAGTGGGAAAGAGAAGAAATATATCAGCCACAAAGAAGAGGGATTTTGCTGAGAAGAGGAGGTACTTCACCAGGCAGAGAGTTGTGGGCTTGTATTTCAGTTGTAAGGGTCAATGGCCACTGGTTTGAAGGTTGAGGACAGGTTGGATGGAGTTGTTATTTCCAGCTCATGGAAGGAGATGATTTTGTTTCTTCTGCAGGAGTGTGAGTTGTGGGATATTGTGGAGAAATCACAAACAAATCTTGTGACAGTGCCTATGGATGCTACTCTTTTGGTCGCCTACATCAAAAATAAAATTAAGGATAAAATAATTATATTTGATGCCATTAAGGACCATGTGATTCAACATGTGACCAGGAATTCCAATGCCTATGAGATGTGGGAATCCTCAACCAAACTTTACCAGAGTTCCAATGAAAACATAAAATGGTATTGCGGGAGAAACTGAAGAGCATTAAGATGACCTAGACTGAAGGTGTTGCCACCTATATTACCAAGCTAACTTAGATGAAGGATGAACTTGGTGTTTTTAGGGAGGTTCTCGCTGACAGTGAACTAGTGATGACTTCCTTGAATGGGGTAACCAGACAATGGGTTGTCTTTGTTGAGGGCATTTTGGCAAGGTTAAATCTTCCCAAGTGGGATTGTCTTTGGGATGACTTCATTCAGGTGAAAACTCAAAGAGGATATGTGCATGGAATTTCATCTATTGGTAATGAAGAGGAGAATGTGGCACTTGCAGCCAAAGGCAAGAACAAGTCCAATACACATTCCAAGGGAGGGAACAAGTAGAAACGTGAGGGTGTTGTGGTGGGAAATACCCCTATGGACTAGCACTTAAGGTTATATTATGCATGCAGATAAGACCGAAAGAATTCTACTTTCTACCATCATCCCAGACCTAATCCCCATTTCTTTTAAGAAAATACATGGTTAAACAAACATACCTTGTTCCAGATGTTCGATGTTAATCCTTCTTCACGCTTGATCGCTTGCTAGAAACTATCCTCTCAAGACTGAACTGTGTACAAAACAAGCAACAAACTCTACATGCATTTGTTCCATAGATTAATGGGTTAGAGATTCAAACATATATTCACTAAACTTTGAAGAACTCATATAGTGGGACGGGAAAAGCATTTCTTTATTATTAACTTTAATGAATCAACTTACAATGTGGATACCGGCCACTACTTCGCAAACCTAATCCTGGGCTCCTCTTCAAATGTCCTCCAAATTCTTTGCTTTATATCTCTCTTTGCATAAGGATGGCTAAAGGGTTGGGACAATGGGAATGTGCAATTGGGTAGAGTTTCTTTACTCTTATTCTCCTCCTCCAAATATGACCCCTAACCCTTCTTTTATAGGCTAGAAGAGGCTAGGTATTTGGATGAACCCTCAGCCATGCATAGCCGGAAGATTCAGTTAACTCACCCAAAGTTGTGTGTTCCGTCGGCAACTTTCATTTTTTTGTGCTTTTGTAGGTACACGTGGGCTGTTTTAGGTCATCTAGTGTGTACACATGTGCAGTAATGGAGTTGGGTGCGTGGGCCCTTATAAATGAGGTTTTTTAAAAGAGTTGTTCAACAGTGCTTTGGAAAAGAAGGGATCTGAGATGGCCTGATTCCAGGTAAGCATGTATGGTGAAAATTAGGGTTATAACAGATGCCCCCTAATGTGTGAGGTTAGAAGAGCATCTGATGGTCGAAATAAATTACTAATCTTTACTGATGTGCCGAACAAGTGAGCCCAAGGACCAGGAACTGGGAGGCGCCGTCTGCAAAATAACAAATGTCTCACCAAGGTGGGCATACCCATGCTCAGGATAAAATAGAATCATGGATACCAATCAAATACACTGTAGATCCATGTCAAATAACTATATAAAGTGTAGTCGTGAACAATACACAACGGAGATACATCTCGAAATCAAAAGATATACATATAGAGTATCCATCTTCTAGAAGTTGATACGACCTAATGGTTGGAGATGAGGTCTTCAGAACTTGAGCAACAACTTCAAAATCTTCAAAACTCAAAGTAGGAGTGTAATATGAGTGTATGACTTCACTACCCAGAGGTCTTTGATGAATCGTTGGTCATGGACTAGAGAATATTGATGATGAAACTGAAGGCTTCATTGATTTCGAACAAAGACTTGATTGGACGTTCAGGATGGTCAGGTATGAGGGCAAGAGACAAATTGCAGAGGGGTCAACTAAGGCTTGGTAGAAACTTCCCTTGGAAAACAACACGACAAATGATGAGACTTAGGTAGCATGGCATTAATCATAAGTTTACGAAGCAGGAGGCAACGCAGACTCTCCATATGTTTGGAAGAATAACCAAATGGAGGAGGACACAAGTCTATGTAGCGAGAACAACTTCCTAAGTTCGTATTACATCCCATAGTTTGACGAACAAACAGAAAGATGTGCTTTATCCAAGGGCGACTCATTATGTTGCCAATAAAGAAAATACTTTTCCCTTCCTCTTTTTGGGGTATATTTGATTTTTTTGTCTTTTTCAATGATTTTGGAAAAAAGAATAAAGGAATGTTACGTTACAATAGAGGAACGAGTGCTACAAACATACAAGTTCAAGGTGCAAGGACAAGACTGATGTTCAGAATAATGATACTCGGGAAAAATCCTCCGGGGGCCAAGGGTGTTAAGACGCAGAAGCAAAGTGCTACAAAGCTAGAGTATAAGGTATACAAACACGGTTAACAAAACACACAATGGTAATGTCCTTCGATGTAAGTTTAACGAGCCCAAAGAAGGTAATCTCGGTGGTTTTTCATATTTAGAGAGTCTGAAAAACATAAAAGGAGACTCCATTGGGGTACCTTTCTCGAAGATAGTCTAGTCGGTTTGAAAAAGGGGTAAACTAGCACCGACAAGATGTTTATTCAAAACCATTTTAATGAGTGTGATAAGGACAAGATCACTCCACCATTTTTTCATTTTTAAGGAGTCTGAAAAAAGCTTAACTATGGACTCCGTCAAGAATGTTCTTCTGGACCATTTTAACGAGTGTGAAAGAATAAGGTCACTCGACGATATTTTCAATTTTAGGGAGTCTGAAAAGAGCTTAACTATGGACTTTGTGGGGGTTCCTTTTTCATAAATTTAGTCCCTCAGGCTTGAAAAAGGGTTAAAATGATACCTGAGAGTACTCTTCTAGAGAACTGAAGTTCCATAGAGTATACCTTTGTTCATACAGTTCACTGTCTGGACCGAAAAAGGGGTAAACTACAGCTGGACAGACGTGACTTCAAATTTCAGTTTAATGAGCGTGAAAGGCCACAAGATCGCTTGGCAATATTTTTATGTTTAGAGAGTCTGGAAAGGGCTTAAAAGAAGACCCGTTATATCTTTTGGGAGTCCTGAGGGTGAGGTCAAGAGCGAAAAGGAATCATAAATGAGGCTTAAACTCATAATCAGGAAAAACAACAAGGACTCCCGAGCCTACAGTGATTAGAAACAACATGGATACCATAATGCAACCAGGATCTACCTAGGGCATCCATGTTCCGGTAAGCTCTACCACCAAGTCACGACACTTCTAAAAAAGCTATGATGGTTCCGTGTCACAACCTGATGGAATCGATCCTATGGCAAAGGAAAAAGACAACAAGATACAAAAGTCAGGGTAGAAACCTAACCTATATGCTCAAGTTGATCCTTGGATTTTTTTTTTTTACGGACCGTCGAAAATTACCCAAAACTCCGAAAAACTGTCCCGATACCCGATCATGTCCCTCCCATACAACTCCTGAATCACTCTAAATGGTTTTTGGTTTAAAGAAAATGATAAGGGAGGCTAAAAAAATGACATAAAGAGGCCAAAAAGTCTATAAATAGAAGTTGTCAGCTTATTATAACCATTGTTGATTTGGAAATTGACTCTGGAGCCAAAAGACCCCCTTTTTCCAAAGTGGTGATTCCAGGAGCTACAATGGACGAAACGAACTTATCTCTGGACCAAGTAAGTACAAACTCTCTTATCTTGCATTTTAAGTCTTTATTGTTGCATTGGGTTTCATTTTTTAGGGGGGCGTCGACCTTTAAAAGGTCAGCCCTAAGTCCACGAGGGTTGTCTAAGGACAAACCACGTGTACATTCGGGTAGAGTAAACTCTGCATGCGTGTACACATGATTGTCACTATTACAACCCGCGTGGACCCCTTTATTGAATGAAAAAGGCTTAAAAATCAAGGGTTAACTCTCTTGATCCTTGGTGTTTTGCAGGATGTATGTCCACTGGAGAGAAAGAGAGCATGAAGAAGTTACTGAGTTGGTTGGGGAAGACCCCAATCTTGTGGCTACCTTGATGCAATGTGGGTTACTCAAGTTTTTCCTATGTCCTTTTATGTGGGCACAACCTAGGCTACTGAATGCCTTGGTTGACTACTGGCATTCAGATGCAAAGGCATTCATGTTAGAGGGGCAGTCACTAGTGCCCACAAACGAGGACATTTATTTTTTGAATGGCCTCTCCCGGAGAGGGGAACCAGTCAAATTTCGGACTTTTCCTTTGGGGCCGCATAAGATGGCAGAATTGATAGGTCTATACTATGTGGATGATACACACCGCTCGAGCTCATAGGTGCCCATAAGAAAGATCATTGACTTATCACTACAGGCGATAGTGTTTCTTATTGGGTGAATCACTGGTTCTGTGGCTCTACATCAGGCATCCCGTGCACAGATGAACTATGCAGTTCAGTGCTTAAATGCACAAATTTTTTATTGGAGTACCACATTGCTTGAGTGTATGAAGTGACAGTTGACAGATTGTCGTTTGCGGACAAAGATGAACTTTGGGTTCGGGACCATTCTGTGCTCATTTTTTTTTGAGAGAGTTCTGAGTTTTAGTCCTCGAGTAGTGGTATGAGGACATCAGGCCTCTCTTCCTGCTATGTGTAGATGGGTAGTATTACTGCCGCGACAGGGTGGCGGAAGGACCAATGAATCCTTCGACGATGACTTCTTCACGTGGTTGTTGCGACAGATCTCGGTTATAGAGGATTACCCTATGTTGGGATTGATTTCTCGAGAGACCTTGAGATACCAGTACCTCCTGGTGAGGAGTGAGGGGAGATGGGTAAGTCTCCACCT
>JZKD02S1674112.1:461145-476078 GCA_000966675.3 Picea glauca | reverse complement strand
AATTTTTATGTTTTTTTTGTTATATATATCATTTTTTTTGTTATACCAGAGTATTTGATGGATATGTGTTTGTTGTGTGCAGATGTGGGACCAGTGCAACCGACTGACTATGCGAGGAATAGGCATCATCCTTGTCCAGGGGCCGCACCTGCCGCCGCAGGGGGACCAACAGTAGCAAGAGATCCTCCAACTGGGGAGGCTGAGAGGGTATTGAGATGAGTCGAGCAGAACTATATTGTGCTCACTCGCACGGTCCCTATGGCAGAGATTGAGGACCTGCCACCATCTATTCAATCTCATGTAATGGGGGCACCATGGACGTGGGTCCGGTTGTTTTGGCATTTAGCCAACACTGTGGATTAGTATAACAGGGCCCACAGGCCTTGACCTTAGCTAGACATTTTATGTGCCACGAGCATTACTTGTATATATTTTTTGAGGGCATAACCCCATGACTCATTATTGGTCATATTTTTGAGGCACCTGCATCCATCTGTGTAGTATGGTTACTTTATGATATTATATATGGTTTTTTTATGTCTTTTGTGTCTTATGGATCATGTGTGCAAAAAAATGTATTTACATGTTTATGTGAATGTTCTTTCATATGTGTGCAAGATGCCAATCTAAAATTTGATTAGCTAGAGTAATTGTAACTTGGTTTAATCTCCTAGGAACATGAAAATATGTAATATAATCAAAGTTTCGTTCTAAGAGACGTACCCTAAGGAATTGTCGATGTAAATTTGGATCATGAACCCGGTATACTCTGTTTAACTGATATAGAACTAGCCGAGCATCGAGATAGACCCAGAGATGAGAGATACCAAATGACAAAGCATCACGAAGCAACTCAATAACTGCACTATACTCGGAGACATTGTTTGTGGTATCACTTAAGCATATACCTCCGGAAGATAATAACTGGCCTTGAGGTGTAAAGATTACCCAAGCTGCGGAGGCAAGCCTCCAAGTGTGCCGACTAGCACCATCTGCATACCCAATGAACACCTTGAAATCACTTGACATCTGCCACAGTGACGAAAGATAACATCAACGACACGTCCATAACACTAAAAGACACTAGAAAGTAATAGCACAAAGACTATACATATGTTACAAAAAGTTATCCACAGTGACCTGCCTATGAGTAGTACTTCCTGAGGTAGAGCCCATTTCTAGGCTCCGCCAAAGCATTCCCTTCAAAGTCAACCAGACGATAAGCACCCTTTTTTAAAACCTCTTTTATGATGAAAGGTCTGAACCACATGGGTTTGAATTTTCCTGCCCCCAGAGGGTCCTTATCTTGGTCATAGACCAGGACAAGGTTGCCTTCAGAGAAAATCTGAGGACGAACAGACCTATCATACTGACACTTGACCTTATGTTTGTGTGCCTCGTTGGTCAGGATCACATCACGATGCTGCTCATTGAGCTGCACAAGGTATACTAACCGTTCTTCAAGTGGAGAAGTGTCTGGTAATAATTGTACTGCCAACTTTAGAGATAGGATTTGACATTCGATAGGCAAGACTGCCTCTAGCCCGTAAACGAGTTGGAAAGGTGAGAAACCAGTTGTATTCTTAAAATATGTTCGATAATCCCATAATGTTGAGCATAACATCAAATACCAATTTGACTTGGTTGGGTTGATTGTTCGCTGTAGAATGGTCTTAAGAGTTTTGTTCACAACTTCCACCTGACCATTTGCTTGGGGGTAGTAGGGTGACGAATGTTCCTGACATAACCCAAGTTTTTATGTTAACTCGGTCATCATCTAGTTTTGAAAGTGACTTCCATGGTCAATGACAATCTCCCTTGGGACGTCGAACCTTGCTATTATTTGGTTGAATAAAAAGAGAGCTGCAGTCTCTCCATCATATTTAAATGTTAGCATAGCTTCAACCCACTTTGTGAAGTAGTCTACAACTACGATGATATAGCGATGCCCCCTTGTTGAAAGAGGGTTGCATGTAGTGTAATCAATCCCCCACTTGGTGAAGGGACCAACTGTGATGACAGGAAACAAGGGAGCAGGATGTGTCCTCATCTTCTGAGAGAAGATTTGGCACGGGTGGCACTTCTTGACCGATTCGATACAATCTTTGATAAGTGTAAGCCAGAAGTAACTTGCTCGTAGAATCTTTTGGGTTGTTTCCAAACCAGACAAATGACTGCCACAGGCTCTGGTATGGAAATCATTAAGCATGATAACTGCTTCATCGTGAGTGACACATCGTCAAAGGATGTAGTCTACACCTCTCCGATACAATGTATCATCGAGTATGAGATAATTCTTAGCCTGATGGCGTATGCGTCGATGCTCATCGCGAGAAGCCGAGGTGGAGCACTTCAAAGTCTGGATATAGATAAGTATATCTCCATACCAGGGATCCAAAGAGGTGATCAAAAACATATCTCCTCTGATAGGCGACTCTTCGGGCACAAGATCACCTGACTCAACCAGAAGTTCTGAAATAAGTTCTGTGAAGACCAGTGACTTTTTGGATTTTCTGAAATGAAATCTAAGTCAAAATATTGGAGGGTAACTATCCATCTACTAGTCTTGTCGCCTATTACTCGTCGTGTCAACATGTACTAAAATGGATTCACAATAGCAATGACAGTGGTCTTGCGAAACAGAACATAATGACGGAACCGTTGAACAACATGGACTGTTGCCAATGCAAGTTTTTCAATATGAGAATAATTGAGTGCTGGTCCTACAAGGCCTTGTCTCAGGTAGTAGATGACATATTCTGAAAACAAGTCATCCTCCTGAACTAAGACCACGCCAATGGTTGACTCTGCTGCAGCTAGATATAATAAGAAATATTTGTTATAGTTAGGTGTCTAGAGTAGAGGGGTAGTTGTGAGTGCATGTTTCAATGTCGAGAAAGAGTGTTGAGCGGCATCGTCCCAATAAAAAGGAACGTCTTTCTTAAGTAAGCGCATAAATCCCTTGGTGATCTTAGCATAGTTAGCGATGAAGCGTCTTAAAAAATTCACCTTGCCCTGTAGACTCTGAAGTTGAAGGATTGTGCATGGGGGGCACAACTGAATTATTACCTCAACCTTGAGAGGATCGACCATGATCCCTATTGTTGACACTATGAAACCTAACAAACGTCCTGATGTTATGAAAAAGCTACACTTGTTTGGATTCAAGCGAATCCGGAAGTAACGACAATGCTCAAAGATAAGTCAGATGTGTGTGGGATGATCCGTTCTCTTACGAGATCGAGATGATAAATCATCTAAATAGGCCTCGACTATATACTTGAGGTCATGGAAAGAAAAAGACATGGCCCACTAAAAGGTGGCTTGAGCATTTTTGAGACCAAAAGGCATCTTACGATACACGAATGTATCCCATGGATAGATGAATGTCGTTTTTTGCTGGTCTTTGGGTTTGATTTGTATTTGATTATATCCCAAAAAACCATCCATGAAAGAGAAGGCCTTGCAACGTGCACATTCATCAATTATCTGGTCAATGAATGGTGTGGGAAAATTATCTTTGGGACAGGCCTTGTTCAAATCACAGAAGTCTGTACATACATGAATGGTGCCTTGTTTTTTATTGACTAGCACGAGGTTTGACACCCATTGGGTCAAATGGATAGGATAGATAAAACCGGCTTTTAGCAGTTTCTCAACCTCAACCTTAATGACTTATGCTTTCTTGGGGTTAACTGGACAAAGCTTCTGCCGGACAGGCTTGGCATCTGGATAAATTGTGATTTCATGTTCAACTATTTTTGGATTGATGCCTGGAATTTCCTCGTAAGACCAGGAAAAAATGTCGCGAAATTCTTTAAAAAGATATGTGTAGATTTGAATCTCTTCGGGGGAGCAGTCAGCTCTAACAAAAACATTATCCACGACGCCAGGGTTTCGGGAGATATTGATCGATAAGGTTTCAGTGATAGTTTCCATATTACCCTCAGCATAAACCTCGTGTGTAGCTAAGAGATTAATAGAACAAGACCTATCTCCTATCATAGTCAAGGTGAATTCTCCAGCTTCGATTCTGCTTAAATCTGGGAGGAAGTATGACCTATGATGAAGATCTTCCCAGGGTTTGTCTCCACTAGTCATTGCCTCAATTATAGATTCATCAGAGGGAAAGACTAAGTCTAATGAATCGGTGTCATCGAGAGAATCCTGAGCCCAAATAGGCTCTAGAAGTGGATCAAACTCTTCTGCGGGAGTTGGATCAGAGTTGGCTAAAGTTTGCTGGACTAAAGAGTACGCTACTTCAACTGTGGACAAGGGCATGGAATTGCCTGGGTGCCCTGTCCCATCCATCGTGACTGATGGGGAAGGAAGTATCCATGGATCGTCGAAGTAAGTCGTGAGGAACGACGAAACTTGAAAAATATCAACCTTATGGTGATTGGATATAAACTTAATATTGCCTTGAGGGGGTGGGTAATCGAAGGTACCCATCAAATATGGGCACAAACCAACCCCTACGTTGAATACACATTTTTGAGGATTATCAATCATCGGGACCGTGGATGCCCCCAATGAAGGGTCAGGTCTGGAGAAAGATAATTGATTGATGGTCACTATCCAGCCCTCGTGTGGGAACAACAAGACCTGGAAAACTGTAGCAACCACAACTTGCATGGAATAAGTCCAACTCCTTCCTAACAAGAGGTTATAGTCGAGGGGTGCATCAACTACCTCTACCTCGACACACACAGTTTTCCCTCCTAACTGCATGAGGAAAGAGGGAATGATTCCATGAGGTTGGAACGAATGACCATTGAAAGTAGTGAGGAGAGTAGGTGACGGAGAAAAAACGGGTTGGCCAACGACCTTTCAACATGCCAACGACATAACGCATGTCGAGGCTCCCTCATCAACCACCGTGCAGAAGATATTCCGAGTAAAATTTTTCGTGGGATAAGCCACTACTATCTGAAACACTACGTGGTAAGGCAGACGAGGTTTTAGGTCGGTTGTATCCAGCATGATTGTACCCGGATTACAAGTCTCGGTAGATCCTAAAGTGGTTAGCAAGGATTTCCTTTGGGAAGGATAGTTTTGGAGGACTTCCAAAGCAGACATCGTACAAGGGGTTTGTGATAAATCTTCCACCATAGAATAGTTCTGGGTGGCCCTTGCGTTTGGGTTGTGAGAAGCTATTTTGAACGTGCCTTTGGGGATGCGTGTCATTGTTTCGCCCAACGTCTTCTCAATCTGTAGAGGAAGAGATGGGAGTTCGACTTCTTTTCCCTTCTCAGAAGCACTTGGTTTACTATAGTCATGCGCTCTAGTCGATATAAAATAATCACTCTTCACCATATATACATTCACGGATGCGGGGTTATTCGAAGACGGAGATGGCCCTTGGCTGCCCCCTTCCATGCTTGCAGAGGCTTGGGTTAGATTTTGCCCATGTTGAAATGCATTGGTTAACACAACAGGTTGTTGTTGTGTGACAAATGTTTGGGCTTCTGCAAGCCGAGGACATAGATGGGTCGGGTGGTCTTCCGCACATAAGTTGTAGGGATACCTCGCCTTCCATTTCTCACTGTTGTCCCCGCCACCATTATCGGTAGGTTTTTTATCCCCCTTACCCTTATTTTTTTGTTTTTTATTTCCTTTAGGTTGTTGGGTGGCCTTTGGATTAGTCGATTGCACTGTGTGTACATCCAATGTTTTGGTAGGGGGAGCAACCAAAGCAGTAGTTTGGCTGGCCGCTATGTGTTGTATAGACAACTGCTGCAACTGCTTCGTCAATTGCTCAGCATGATTTGTTTGTGCTGAACCAACAATACCATTGGCATGTGGTCCAACTCTCTATCTGGTGTTATCAAGTATTGAGCGTGGCGCATCTGGCAAGATCTTGTGTAATAAACCGAACTGAGAATAGATTAGCTCAAGTTGTTGAGCTCTCATGATGGCGTCTTCTTTGGAAAATACTCCCGACGTCGTGACGTCTTTGGAAAACTTTGGGACCAAAGACTTAAGGAACCACTCGAGAAGGAATGTGGGTGGGACTGGTACCTTAATTAAACTCTTTCTTCGTCTCCATTCTCAAATGTGATTAGAGATATGGTCCACTTTTGTTTGTGAGAAATTGGCCAGCAATTCGGTGCCAGCGTTATATCTCACAAGTAACTGGAAATGGTTTAGAAAATCCATCACCAATTTGTTGAAGGAAGAGTATCTTGAGCGATTGAGCTCAATGTACCATTTCACAGCACTCCCAATGAGAGTACGTTGAAATAATCACAACTGTACAGAGTCGTCTTTCAATGATTTAGATGAGCACCAAAGATGGAAGGTAGTCACATGATCTCCTGGATCTTCATTAGGCTTGGCTTCAAACTTTGGGATGTCCGAAGGCAACTTTGTCAGCATAGAAGGCCAATGTGGATCATGATAGATAGGGTCATTCAACAACCTTGTCAAGTATGGCAAATGCAAGGTTGTCGAGAAGGGTAGTTTGGGTTGTTGGTGATAACCTGGAAAAAATGGGCCTGGATTTTTCCTAGCACTAGGTTGCCAGGAAAAGTTCAGCTGCTGGCCTGGGTTCTGGTAAAAACCATGGCCATGGCCAACATATGGATTTTGCGTGTGAGGAGACATCATCGACTGATTTCCAAAATAGGACATAGATGGTTGGGCATGCATTACATTCAAAGGACTTTGGGAAGGGTTGCCCCATGTTGGTCTCGTGGGGATAGGCATAGTGCTTTGTCCCGGGTTCCATTGATTGTGAAAAGAATTACCCCAGATTAGCATTCCTGATGAGGGAACTGATCCCTACCAAGAATTCCAAGGCCCTGATGTGGAAGAAGTTATTGGGTGTGCCCCCTATGTAGGAATAGTACCCTACATAGGAATAGGTTGTCTAAAACTGGGGTTGCACCCAGTTGGGAAAGTAGCTGATGAGAAGGCATTGTTACCAAATGCACAAAACAAAGAAAATAGTGTCGAACCTACCGACATATTATGCGAAGGTGGTCCTTGACTCCCCGCTCCAAATAAACAATGGTGTGAAGGTGACCCAACGGATTGCTAATGCGTGCCACCGAGTGAAGGGGACAAAGGAAGTATATGACCTCCCCCGTAAGGGAAATCATTAAAAGGAGCAGGAGTGCCCCCCATGTGTCCTTGCATAGAAGCGTTAGAGCTCCCTACCCCCAGACCTGAAGTTTATAAAGTGGAGTAGGAAAGTACAAGACTTGTACCTGAACTAGGCATCCCGTATGAGAACGGAGGACCTGTCGCAATTGGTGTGAAAGGGGTTGTGGTCGTTGCTAGAGATAAGATCGGACCATTGTGCGATGTAGAGGCAGTCGAGACCATGGTGGCTCGGACCAGTGATGGTGGGTTAGGAGGTGGAAACTCTCCTGTGGTGACAACCGTAGTGGGAATTGAAGAATTCCTAGAAGGAGTAACAGCATTTGTTTCCATTGCTGCGTGCGACACTATCTGGCACTCGTAAGGATGAATCGATACAATGGTGGGTGCCGAAAAATTAGTGGTGGAGGTTTCAACCAGACCAAAAGATTTTTCTCCAAGGTCTAAAACGATCGATTCCTATGGATGTTGGTCGGGCACAATTTCTTGTGACCCAGTCGCTTCAAAAGACCCTTGTTGGTCTAGTTTTCGCCTTAGTGGTGGTGGGGGTGGCTCCAGTGTAACCGACGACAGACCAAGAAGCCTTCGTGACCAGTGGAGCTTGTGATCCTCCACTATGTGAGAAGATCAAAGACACTCTAGGGCATTCTAGTCGTTCAAAAACAACACACACTAAAAAATTCTCTATAAGATAAGACATGCAAACACTAAATTAATTGGAAGAACAGTTACAACAACCAACACTAGAGCAACTTACCGGTGCAAGTGAAACTCGAACACGGAAGCACCCTCTAGGTATAATTTTCAAAGAATGGCCTGATGTCTATCCTAGGTACCACAATATACCCCCGCAGTCACCTGTGTATGTCCCTAAGAAAGATAGGCAACTAGGTTGCCAGCGCACGAACAATCACCAGGCAGGTACAGTTGAAAGTTGGGTAGACCACAATGAGCAGGGTATCAAGCCCAAAACCTGCCAAGGGTATCGAGAGAAAGTAGTATGAAATACAACTGAGGACCTCAAACGGATTCGAGACCCATGAAGCTCCATGGCAAATGCAATCGACGGAATCCCAAGACAAGCCCTCTATGTGTGTTCTCCACTACGATTGGTCCAACTTTGGAGGGGTTATCTCCGCTACCTTTCCGCATGTGACCTCGTGTGTTATCACCTATGTTAGAGGGGGGTCCCAGATAAATTTCACGATATTGGACTTGGACACTCCCTAAATCAGACTCCAATGTTTGATTTTAATGGCCTTGAAGAGTTTCCTCTCCAACCTAATCCAAGGCCCTAATCCCGAACTAGTTGGTTAACCCTACAAACATAAAAGTCTAATGAATTTTAGATATAGCGTTAATTTTATGGATTGTCTTATGTCAAGGGGTATGAAAGTGAAACTAGTTATGTTTGAAAGACGAAAGTAAAAATGAACAGAAAGATGGAAACAAAAACCTTCACTTAATGCAAATTTTCAACAACTTTTCAATTTTATTATTATTATTATTATTTTTAATTTTCTAAGATCTTTTGAATTAGCAAACTTAAAGAATGATTTCACTTGACTAAGAGATACTTATGATCTAAACAAACTATCAAGAACTTATGAAGGCAAATACTTTTTCCTGGTTACTAATGCAAAACAACACTTTTCAACCAAACAAATAAATGAAAGATTTTTTTTTATCAAAAAGGAAAAATATCAACAAGTCAAAAACCAAGAAAAACTTTTGGCCTAATCACAAATCGCAAAGAATCACTTCAAGAAATCACACACTAGCAACTTAACAAATGACTCTCACACTTGTCTAAAAACCCTACAGAAAATTTTGATGAAAACTTTTAAATGAAAAAAGAAAACTATGGTTGAGATCAAACCTAAGATATTGAATGCTAGGACAGAGATTCAAAAACCTGAGAGGTATAACTCTTGTCAAGGGAAAAAATGACTGCCTCACCATCAACAAAAACTATCCTTCACAAGGACACTACTGAAAATTCAATAGTAAGTGTGTGCACACGAGCTGTGTAGAGCCAGAGGGTCTGTACACGTGTGCTAGCCTTATACAGGATGTGTGTATCTCTAAAAATCTGAAACAAATAAAAACAAACAATCCAAACCAGGAAGAGACCACTGATACTGAGAACCATGATCTCTTGAAGGCTTAGACACTTTCTTTAACAGAAAAAAGAAAAACAATGTAAGGAAAAATTCATAAAACAAACCAATCTAGGATGAACCCTAAGTCATAGACTACAAACAACCAAGACTAGAAAGAGTTCTAGAAAACCCCTGAGAATGACTGATTTTGACAGGGAAGAGGATGACTGCCTCAAAAATTTTCTGGAATCATACACGCTACTGTTACTTCTTCAGCTAGCGTTTACATGCGGGTTGAAAGAAAGTATGGCATGGGTACACACATGCAGACCTTATGCAGGCCGCGTGTACCTCTTTGGGTCTCGAAAAAACATAGTCAAACAAAGAAATAGAGATAGCTGGTATGGAAGACCAGAATCTCTGCTAGCTGAGACTTTGCAGAAACTTCAAAAAACAAGAAAGAAAACCAGTCTTTTTAAAAATACCCAAAAATATTCCCAGGAACCCTAGAGACTTCCCCAGTATGGTTTCCAATTCTATTGTGGTGGGAAATCCCCCTATGGACTAGCACTTAGGGTTATATTATGCATGCAGATAAGACCGAAAGAATTCTACTTTCTACCGTCATCCCAGACCTAATCCCCATTTCTTTTAATAAAATACATGGTTAAATGAACATACCTTGTTCTGGATGTTCGATGTCAATCCTTCTTCACGCTTGATCGCTTGCTAGCAACTATCCTCCCAAGACTAAACTGCGTACAAAACAAGAAACAAACTCTACATGCATTTGTTCTATAGATTAATGGGTTAGAGATTCAAACATATATTCACTAAACTATGAAGAACTCATATAGTGGGACGGAAAAACATTTCTTTATTATTAACTTTAATGAATCAACTTACAATGTCGAGACCAACCACTACTCCGCGAACCTGATCTTGGGCTCCTCTTCAAATGTCCTCCAACTTCCTTGCTTTGTATCTCTCTTTGCACAAGGATGACTAAAGGGTTGGGACAATGGGAATGTGCAATTGGGTAGAGTTTCTTTACTCTTATTCTCCTCCTCCAAATAGGACCCCTAACCCTTCTTTTATAGGCTAGAAGAAGCTAGGTATTTGGACGAACCCTCGGCCATGCATGGCCGAAAGATTCAGTTAACTCACCCAAAGTTGTGTGTTCCATCGACAACTTTCTTTTTTTCGTGCTTTTGTAGGTACATGTACGCTATTTTAGGTCAGCTAGCATGTACACATGTGAAATAATGGAGTTGGGCGCGTGGGCCCTTATAAAAGAGGTTTAGTAAAGAGTTGTTCAGTTGTGCTTTGGCAAAGAAGGGATCTGAGATGGCCTGATGCCAGGTAAGCATGTATGGTGAAAATTAGGGTTATAACAGAGGGGAAGAAGGACATGAGAAAAGTCAAGTGATTTGCATGTTACAAGTTTGGAAACTATGTTGGATGTGTCCTAACAAGAAGAAGAAGAAAGTTGCAGCTTCAACAGATGTGGAGGAGTTTACCCACAAGTTCAAGAAGGAGTATTCATTGTTGGTGTGTCTTTCCTCTAGAGCATTATCTATCAGTATTTGGTATATTGATAGCGGTGCCTCCCACCATATGAAAAGTGTTCATGAGTATTTCAAAGATCTTATGGATATTGAAGATCTTGAGGTGGTGCTTGGACATGACTCAGTGGTCAAGGTAGTTGGTAGTAGGACATTATCATTTTAGAGGGAGTCTCTACCTCCCATGGGGTTGCTGAGAGGAAGAATAGGGCCATTGTTTGGGTTGCGAGACCCATGTTACATTGTAGTTTATCTGCAGAACATGAGTCTACATAGAGTCTTGGGGGATAAGACTCCTGAGAATGATTTCTTTAGGAAGAAGCCTAAGGTAGGTCACTTTAGGATTGTTGGGTGCCTTATCTATTCACATGTCCCTTCTGAGAAGAGGAAAAAGATAGAACCCATGACATAGAATGGAATATTTGTTGGGTATAGCGAGACCTCAAATAATTTCCACATATACATCCCCTCTTTGAGGAAGATAGTTGTGCGATAGGATGTGATATTTGAGGAGGATAGATCCTTTCAGAGGTCACGAGATATGGAGCAAGGGGATCAGTCGACTCTTCTGAATCAGGTGAGTCCTTCATAGAGCATGGTTACACAGAGTTATGAACCACTTACTTCAAGGACGATTGGTCCACATGTGATAGGGTCAAAAATTACTGGTCCTCAGGTTACCAGTTCACAGGGTATTGTTTCTTAGTCTACTGGTTCTCATATGACCTTAGGATCATCTTTAGATACATAGTATTTAGGTGGTGGGATTGAGGAGGGTAAGTCCCCTCCACATGGTGCTACTTGAGAGAAGAGGGATCCCTATTGGCTTCAAGACACTTTGAAGGAAGCACAAGGATATGTGGGGAATCCCAGGTAGGTTGTGAGGGAAAGTAAACCTCCAAAGAGGTTTTGTAGATATCTTGTGATGGTGAGAAACATCGGAGATTCTGAGCCTTCCACTTTTAAGGAGGCAACAAGTCAATAGGTTTGGAAGGATTCCATGGTGGAAGAGTGCAATTCCATCACGAAGAATGATGTTTGGGAGGTGGTTCTAAGACCTGAGGGGAAGTCAATGGTGACTTCTAGGTGACTCTACAAAATCAAGTATGTTAATGATGGAAGCATTGAGAAGTACAAATCTCAGTTTGTATCTCGAGGGTTCTCACAGGTAGAGGGAGTTGACTTTGATGAGACCTTCGCTTTGATTTCTAGATATACCTTGATCAGGGCAGTGATCTCCATTGTAGCAAAGATGGGTTGGAAGATCCATTGGATGGATGTGAAGACCACATTTCTGAATGGTATCATATAGGAGGTGTACATAGAGCAACCACATGGATTTGAGGTGCATGGGAGATACTCTCATGTGTGCATACTGAAGAAGGCAGTGTATGGGTTGAATCAATCTCATAGAGATTGGTATTCAAGGATAGATACATACTTGCACCAGATGGGTTTCGAGAAGAGTGAGGTGGATCCCAACCTTTATTACATTGTGGTTGGGGAGGATCCTCTCATTATTATTCTATATGTATATGATATCTTCATTACAGGAGCTAAGAGACTCATAGTTGGTTGCAAGGAGAGCCTTGCTTCAGATTTTGAGATGAAATACATTGGAATGATGCACTACTTCTTGGGATTGGAGGTTTGGTAGGAGCATGGACACATCTCTTTGGGACAAAACATATATGATGTTGACATTCTGAGGAGATTTTGGATGGAGGATTGTAGCCCCATGTCCACACCTATGATAACCAACTAGAAGAAGATTCATTCTTCTAAGTTGGATTTGGTTGATCCCACTTTGTATCGTCAGTTGATTGGTTTGTTGATGTATCTAGTCAACACTAGACCAAATCTTTATTTTTTTTTCAAATCTCTTAGTCAATTTATGGTGGAGCCTATTAGAGTGCATTGGGTGGTAGCAAAACATGTGCCTAGGTACCTTAAGGGTATGGTGGATTATGGCCTAAACTATGAGAGAGGGGATGGAGTCAGATTGATTGGCTACACTGACTCATATTGGGAATGATGTGTCAATGATAGGATGTTGCTTTGGATTGGGCTCAACAAATTTTTCTTGGTTCAGTCAAAAGAAATATTCAGTGGCTTTGGGTTTTGTAGAGGCTGAGTATATGGCAACAAATAATGCTAGTTGTGAGGCCATATGGGTTTGCAAGTTTTTTGTTTGGATATTTGGTGTGCAAATGAGACCCACAATGATCTATGTGACAATCATAGTTACATCAAACTCTTTGAGAATCCATTTTTCCATGACAAATCTAAACACATTGAGATTATATGTCACTTCATTCGAGACTATGTCCAGAGAGGAGCAGTTGAGCTACAATATATATTCACTGATGAGTATGTGGCAGACATCCTCACTAAAGCTTTGGGGAGAGGCAAGTTTTTACCTTTCAGAGATAAGCTTAGGGTGGTGAGGAGCACTTTCCTTGGTAAGAGGGAGTGTTAAATTAATTAAAAAGTACCTAGGACAAGTGTTTCTCATCACCTAGGAACCTATGGGTGAGAAAGTGTCCAATGTGGTCCTTAGTGAATTAATTTCATGTGATGTGAAATTAAAAGTGACTTTATGATAAGTTAATGAAGTGGGTGACTAAAGGGTCTCTTAATCACCACCATTGATTTGATCTAATATCCACAATTAGATCAAATGAATCTTCAAATTCTCTCATTGAGTCGAATTAGGGAAAGAAGGCACCCTCACTTTGGAATTCTTCATGAGATTTGGAGAGCACAAGAGAGAGAGAAATTGAGCCTTGAGAAAAGAGGAAAGTTTCTTCAAAGAGGCATGAATTCCATGACAAAGATTCTACATAGAAATCAAGGAGGAAGGTACAATGAGTACTGGGCCATACCATACAGAATCTGAGTAGTCCATACAATGGTTTATTGGAACAAAAATCGAGGAAGTGGATTGTATGATTTTCTAGGTGAGATTGGCACAAAACCCGAGGCAGTTTACAGTAAAAAAATTTGGAAATTTATCTCAGCAAGTAGGCATGAATTTTGAGGCAGAGTGTACAACATTTAATGCTATGACAATCGTACTTTGTACAGATTTTTGGGCACATAAATCGAGGAGTTGGTGGCATGATTTTCTAGATTGCGTGTGGGCACATAAAACAAGATAAGTCTATGTAATTATTTGTTGAATATGACTGTTGTAAGAAAGTATTTCTCAGAGCTCTAAATAATAATAAAATCCCCTCTCTCATTGGTTTTCCCCTTGTGGGTTTTTCCAAGGTCTAAGTTTGACCAAAAATATCTTTGTGTACATTTTTTGGGTGTGTTTTATTTCTGGTTAAATTGTTGTAGTAGACTTTGTGTGTTTCATTTTATGAGCTATAATTTTCTACTAACTGATTTGCAGCTGAAAATTGTAATGTGGGTTGAGCATTAAACAATGTTGTCTCATTGAGACTTGAAATCGGGTTGGGGTCTGAAATTTATACAATTTTACCATTATAAACTTTGATGTTTGTGTCTCTTGTATTTATTTCACTTGATTTACTTATTTTAATGGTACATGCTCATAGGAAATTAAATGGTTGTTGATCCTCACCCTCTTTATTTTCTAATATGGTATGAAGCATATTTTTCTAACATGGTATTAGAGCATGATTTTGTAACACACCAATTATAATCCTATTGAATGTTATAAGTGGCTTTGTCAAAAGTCCATATTGAAAGGATAAAACATAATATATGGACATTGAAATCTAAGTGAAGAACTCAATTTTTCAAGATTCATAACTTTTCAAAGTCTCCGATGGAACCCAAAAAGTCTTTTTTTTTCTTGGATACTACTCTTCATGGTTTTATTATTGGTAGGAGAATGACCCACACATGTCAGTTACAACCAAAATTTCATTTAAGTGGTAGACACATCTTTTTTGGTTTTCTCTATTTATTTCCCCCTTTTTGTGGCTAACTCCTCTCCACATCTATGACCTAGAAAATAGCCTTGTTAGGAGATAAGATCCCTTCCATTGTAGATTTCTAAGAAATATTGCAACCAATATGATTGCATATTCTCTTTCTCATGTGGAATAAAAAGAAGTGATTACTTATTTATTAATAACTAGCATGCTAGAAGTTTCATAGGGTATGACAATCCACCTATTCATACACA
>JZKD02S1674112.1:420305-443793 GCA_000966675.3 Picea glauca | reverse complement strand
ATATATATATATATATATATATATATATATATATATATATATATATATATATATATATATATATATATATATATATATATATATATATATATATATATATATATATATTTTATTAATTTTGTTTTCACGTGGGTGATGGGGGGTATTTTTTTATTTTTAGATTATTTTTAATGTAGTTTTGTAATTTTTTTATTTTCACATAGGGTTAAGGATAATTTTATTTGTTAACTATATTTTAAATAGGTTAATTTAATTAAATTTCTTATTTTACTTGTATTTTATTTTCCTAATTTTTAGGAAAAAAATTATCTAAAATTACATTATAAGCCCCAGGTCATATGCCTTCCCCACATTCTTATTCAAATTAGCTAAATGGGATATAACCATTTAAACCACTCAATATTGAATTCTCTTATGCATGTGGGATTTTGAGATTTGTAGGTTAAGGACCAATGACCCAGATTCACCCACAGACATGATCAAGGGTTGTTGAGCACCGTTTTTCAAACGGGCATATCTTGGGCAGTAGGTGTCAGAATTGAGTCCATGATGCCTCATTGGAAAACTATTGAACTGCAGAATGCAAAAGGAGAGGTCTGCAGGCAAGACAAGTGATTGAGAATGTCGAAAAACATAGAAAATAGTGTACCACAAATTTGGGGGGGAAATCGACTGAGAAAACTTCAAGTAGCCATATCTAGGGCTACAAGAAAAAAAATTAGGCCCAAGATATCTCATCAGAAATCTAGATGAAAGACGAATAGGATGGCCTAGAAAATGTTGGCAGATCGAGAGAATAAATTCTCTAAAAATTTAGAACACAAAAGAGATCGGAATTAATTGAAGAATGGGTTGTGCAGTGCTCAAGAAGTCATATATGAAGCTACAGGAGTCAAAATTGAGCCTGCAATAGCTAGATGGAAAGCTAAGACAAAGGAGAAGGAGATAGAATGATCTTAATGATAATAAAAAAAAACACGAGGAACAAAGTTAATAGCATTTTTTTAATGAATGTCATTTGTAAACTGCCTTGGGGAGAAAATAACCACCCAGAAGTCTCTTCAGCTTCTATTTGTAACTCCTGCATATTCATTTTTGAAAATGTAAAATAAATTTGAAATGTAAAATGACAAACAAAGGGAAAACAAAGTTAATAGTCACTAAAGTTGAAGATTCTCTCCTGTCTTATAAAATAAGACTCATTGGATGTAATGAGGGACATTTTCCCATTGTATAGACAAATAATACTCTTATGTCTTTATGTATGAAGAGAAAAATCCATTTTGAAGCCATAATTGTTTTCAAATTCTTGTGGGACTACTCTATACATGTATTTTTCATTTGAGTTTCTAAGTGCTAATCATATGGACTATTTATGTACTTAGTATTTAGGATTCTCACACCTTTGTGATTTCTAATGAGTACAGGGATGAGGTTACAGGTGTCTTCTTCAATTATTTGAGATGATATCTGAGATATCATTGTTTTAACATATTTTTGACTGATATGAACTATTTTTGTTGTCAAAATATCATTCTAAGTTGTGCTCATATATTAGGTTTTTGTCCCGTGAGATAGGTTAGATTAGTTTCCTTTTAGTTAGATTAGATCTAGAATTTATTAGAACTCTTTGGGGGATAGTCTGCTACCTTTCCCCATTTTATTCTTTTAATTCTTAGTGGCAAACAAGCCCACATACTCATCGAAAACTCTACATCAAATGAGAGTAGGTCTAATTCAGACCTTCCATCAGGCGTTCTCCCTAACCTGCTTGACAGGCCATTTTGACCCGTCAACACTCTAGTTATTGGCTTGCTTGTTCCCACAATATAGAATTCTTCTGGCTACCTCTCTTCTTTGAGCAATATCCAGATCTGAACTCTACAATTAGAATTCATTCCCATCTCTCTCAGTCTTGGATATGGTCCATCTTAGAAATCAATGGAGCCAAGTTGAATGCTAGTCTTTGTTCAATGTGAACCCAACATGCTATTCCATCATGTAACAATTCCACAAGGGAGATGTGGTTTTCATTCTCCTACTAGGATTAGTTGCTTCTCAACATGGAAAAAACTATCTCATGCTTGTACATGCTTACAAGCATGTCATGGAGTTCTCTAGAACTCCCCCAAGGTTATTGACCTTCGTGCACCAATCTTTGACACAACTCCAAGAAGGGGTTATTTGGATGCAATATTAGAAACAACAATTGGATTGTGGGTAACCTTGGCATCAAACTATTTTTCATCTTGTTGGTGTCATTGACCTCCTCTATTGGTATAACCCCTTGGCTAGTTTCTTCTATTTGGATTGGATATGTAGGTAGCTCTTCAACTTCATCTATCTTCACTCTCCGCACTCTTCTATAGGTAGTACGATTTTTTGGGTGAAGCTCTGGATGAAGTCACCAATTATTATCTTCCCAATTTTTATAAATATTTATCCCCTATGACTTGGGTTAAAGGTCACAACAGAGTAGGAACCTAGAGAATTGACTCAAACTTAGAAATCAATTAAAATGTATAACTAACTAACTATTGGTGGTTAAGGACCACTCACCTGGACACCGAAGTTTGGAGTAGACTCTTCTTTTAAATCCTTGCTCCAATATCTCACTCCATTTTTCTTCTTGTTTTCTTGCACACAAAGAGAAACAACACTCCAATCAAAGAAGTTATAGTAAATAAATTTTAACTACCTACTCTAACTTGGTTCAATTAATTATTTATTTGCCAATTATATGCATTCAGTTATAAGGAAAATGTATTAACAACAGATGATTGGGATGGGAAAGAAGAGAGTTCTCATTAATTTCAATAGAAAATAATATAGAGTGATGTTACCTAATCCAAGCTGCGCCACTATTGGGAGCCACTATATTATGATCCAACGTCTTAAAAATGGTAAAAAAATCAATGAATACAGTCCACTTCGAGGGGGAAATATCCTTTTACAATATATCCAATTCAGAATACAATATGAGATGAGATAATATGATCATAAGACTATGTCTCCTTGGTATATATATAGGAGACAAAGGGTACAATTATAATGAAGGGGTACAATGAAGGGTTCTTGCCGACATACAATCATAACACTATAAATGTAATAATTCAATATCTAGAGCTTAATAAGGTGTTTTACACATAACATGGGGATTTTTCTAGGTCTTAACATGCCCCTCCCCTTCAAACAAGTGTTGTCCTTGTCACTTGACTAAACGCGGGTGTTTCTGCATGAAGAAGTCATCTTCCCATGTTGCCTCTTCCATTGGTGGGATCTTCCATTTGACGAGGTACTCCATAATTGCTCAATTTCTCAGTTGCTTAACATGCGTTTCAAGGATTGTTTATGGTTCTAGTATGATCTTCCCTTCTTCATTAATCTTTGGTAAAATATTTTGAACTAGGATCTTGTTTTTGATTACCTTCTTTAAGCAAGAAACATAGAAGACTGGATGTGCACGTGAAGATGGAGGAATCTCCAATTTGTAATCCATAATTCCGATCCTTTGCAAAACCTTATAGGGGCCATAATATTTGGGTACTAATTTATTGTACTTCTTTTGTTTCTTGAGGGACAATATTTGTTTATATGGTTGTAGCCTCATAAATAACCAATCCCCCACTTCAAATTCCTTTTCACCGTGATGTTTATCTGCTTGTTGTTTCATCATATTTTGTGCCATAACCAAGTTTTCCTTCAATAGTTTAAGAATCTCTTGGGTTATGTATGTGTTCCTCCACTGCTTGAACCTTTGTATTCCCTTTCAAGGGTGATGTAATGGATGGAGGATGATATCCATAAAGTGCCAGAAATGGGGACATTTTTTTTGAAGTATGGAAGGATGTGTTGTACCACCATTTGATCTAGGTGGATATCGATGGCCACCCACCTTTTGCAATTAGCTCAAAACAGTTTTCTAGAAATTTTGGTAATTTACTATTTTTAGCAGTTTTTATCTTTCAGGGCCATTTTGAGGGCCTAAATGAAGGTTTTTTGAGATCGAGCTTCTCAATTACAGTTGAAGGATATAATTGATCCCCCTAAATGAATCTCCACGACGATACCTTTCCAATGAGTTATTGTGCACCCCAAATGGAGATCATGTGCTAAAGTTATGCCCCCGAGAAGTTGATACACCAAACTACCCAAAACGTTGGGGTCCACAAAACTATTGGATTTTCATCGTCTGGGGTTAGGAATTTAGATTTTATTTATGATAAAAAGGCCTTTGGAGCCTCATTGTAAAATTATTTTCTTGTGAATGTGAGTAGCGGACACATCTCTTCTCAATGATAAGCTGCCACCATTCTAGCTAGTCTTTCACTCTGTATTTTTACAGTGTTCGTACATTTTTGCTCATTAAAAGAAAATTGTGTATTATTGTATCTTTGTGTTTATGGTTGCATCTATGATACATTTATGTTATATTATTGGATATATGATATATCTTTGTACATTTATTTATTATATCTCCGCTCTCATTTCGTGCCGAAAATAATCTGGATCACCATTCCACCAAGGGAAACTGCTTGACCCATTATGTTTGCTTATCAAATGCAAAGAAACAAAGATATCCTTCTAGACATTTATTTACAACCTTAGTTTTCCCATCGGATTGAGAGTGATAAGATGAGATGTGAGCCAATTGAGTACCCAAACAAGAACTTAATTCAATCCAAAAATTTCCAATGAAAATTGGATCTCTATCACTTACAATAATATTTGTCACTCCATGTAGCTTTTGAATTGTTTCCATGAATGTTGAAACTACTGTATTTTCTTTGAAAGGATGAGAATGAGAGAAAAAATGGGCATACTTTTCAGTCGATCCACTACTACCATGATGATAGTATTTCCTTCGAATTTGGGTAAACCTGTAATAAAATCCATTGAAAATTCTTCCCAATGTTGAATTGGTATAGCTAACAGCTGTAGGATACCTAGCATCTTGATTATCTCTCTCGTATTCTATTATCAGGTCAAACATTTAGACACAAGCTTTTCAACGTCAATTTTAAGAGATTCCCATAAAAACTCCATCTTGATCATCTGGTACATTTTCAAGAATCTTGAATGTCCTCCTATAGGAGAAGTGTGCATTCCCATAAGGACCTTCTATTTGAGTTGGGAATTCTTACATAAATATAAGTGATCATGATACCATAGAAAATCATTATTCCATACAAAATTATCTAATAAATTGGGCTTCTCTTGTAGTTGTTGAATTATCTTGCATACCTCTTGATCTTGCTTCCATTATATTCTTGCTTCTTCCACCCAATTAGATTTAAGAATATAAATAACACATAGTGAACCTTCTATTTCTTCTTCTTTTCTTGAAAGAGCATGTGCCACAACATTGCGTTTTTATTTTTTGTAGATAATTTGAATGGAATAACCTAGCATCTTTGTAACCCATTTTTGTTGTTATTCTGAAGATAATCGTTGTTCCAAGAAGTACTTCAAACTATCATAATATTTTTTTACTTTGAAGTGTCTTCCTATTAGGTAATGGTGCCAATTCTAAACTACATTTAGTATGTCCAACATTTGTTTCTCATAAATGGGTTTGAGTAAGTTGTTGCCTTTAAGTTGGATGATTTTAAAGGCAAGGGACCTTCCTTCTTGCATTAAAACTACACCAATTCCATGGCTTGAGGCAACACACTCCACAATAAATGTTTTTGTAAAGTCAGGTGTGGCCAGGATGGGAGTTGTACACATAGCCTCCTTAAGTTTTTCAAAATATTTGGTTGTTGATTCAATCCAAGAAAAGGTTTCCTTCTTTAATAATGTTGTTAGAGGTGTTTCTATTTGACCATAGTTCTTGAAAAACTTTCATTAATATCCTGTCAATCCTAAGAATCCTCTAAGTTTCTTCAAGGTTTTGGTAATTTTCCATTCTCTCATAGATTTAATTTTTTTAGGGTCCACTTTTACAACTTCATGAGATACAATATGACCCAAATATTCCACTTCTTGAACCCAAAAGGCACACTTGGCAAGATTTTCATAATGTTGTTTCACTTCCAATAGTTGTACTACTGTGCCAACATGTTGTACATGTTCTTCCCAAGATTTATTGTAGATTAGTATGTCATCAAAAAATACTAACACAAATTTTCTAAGGAAGGGTTTGAAGATAGAATTCATCAAGATTTGAAATGTTGAAGGTGCATTAGTAAGTCCAAATGGCATAACCAAAAACTCATAACGACCTTCATGAGTTCTAAAATCTATTTTGGGAATGTCTTCCTACCTCATTATGATTTGGTGATATCCCAAACGAAGATCTATCTTAGTAAAGTTTTTTTCTCCAAACAATTCATCTAATAATTCATCAATGACAGGAATATGAAACTTATCTTTGATGGTCATTTTGTTGAATTGTCTATAATCTAAACACATACTCCATGAACCATCCCTTTTTTTAACCATCACCATTGGTGAAGAGAAATAACTTTGGCTAGGTTGAATGATATCGGCCTCTAACATTTCCTGGATCATACGCTCAATCTCACTCTTCTATGCATATGGATACTTGTAAGGCCTAATGTTAGGTGGTACACTTCCTAGTTTCAAATGAATAGCATGGTCATGATCTCAAGCAGGTTAAAGACCCTTAGAAATTTCACCAAATACCTTTGAATGATTGTTGATAACTATTTGGAGATCTAATGGAGCAAAGGATATAAATGTTTGAACATCAAGTGAGCCCAATTGTGAAATTACACCATGGTTTCCCTTTTTTAGTAATGTTTTCATGCTATTAGGGCTTATCACTTTATAGAGTTTTTATTGGATACCTCTAAGCTCAATTTCATTTCCATCTGAGGAAACTCTCATGAAAATATCTTAAAAATTAAGGGCCATTGTTCCCAATTATTATGACCATTAGACCTCTAATACAACACCAACACCACCCATTTGTATTGCAATCATGGGGGTATCCAAAAAATACTCCCCGGTGTTGAGTTTAATACTATGGAATTTCCTTGAACAATTTATAGTACCTCCATATGCAACCATTACTGAAACTCTGGTGCAGAGTATACAAAGCAATTAAGATCTTTTTCTCATTTGTAATTGATGAAATTATGGGTAATGCCAGAATCAATCAATATTCTTACCTTTTTCTTTTTGATGTATCCTTGTATCTTGAGGGTTTGTGAAGTATTGATGTCAACCAATGCATGACAAGATATTTTTGGAGTAGTCTCTTCTAAATTCAGATCTTGTGGTGGTTCCAATTCCTGATCTTCTTCCTCTTCATAGTCTATGTGGAATAATTTATTCTCGCCATATGTATGCCCCTTACTATACTTGTTTCCATAATTGAAACATAGTCCCTTTTCTCTTCTTTCATCCATTTGTTGATTTATTAACCTTATCGGTTGAGGCACAGTTGTCTTATGAACCCCAAAAGTGATCATTGTTGCATGTGTGTGCTCCAATGGTAGAATTCTATGTAGCATTATTCTTGGATTGAATATGTCGAGAAAATTGCATAGTTTCCATAATATTTGTAGGATGTCTTATTAAAATATCATGTTTAATGTCTTCTTTTAATCCACCCATTTAGGATTCCAACAAATTTTCATCACTTATGTCATCCCCCCTTGTGGCCAATACCTGAAATCATGAATTATAATCTTCAATATCACCTAAGTGTGTGATGCTTGTCAATTGAATGAAGTATTTATGTTCTTAAACTTGCCCATATTGTGCTTCTAAATCTCTTGTAAATAAACCCCAAGTATAATGATAAAAAGGGGGCTTCCTTTTAACTACCCATTGATACCATTGATACAGTTTTATCTCAAAGTTCAAAGTTGTTATGTGAATCCTTTTCTTATCATCCATAATATTATGCATTTCAAAATATTTTTCTATTTGGTTCACTTAGGTAAATACCTTTGTTCCATAAAAATTATTTAACTGATTCTTGGGAAAGTTGAATTTAGGACCCCCACCATAATTAACTCCACTATTAGAGTTAAATCCACTTGAAAAATTCTTATTATCAACAGGTTGTTCAACATGAATACTACCTTTATTTTCATGAGTTCCTTGTATTTTGATATCTTCTTTAGGGAGTCTCTCATATAGGGAATGAAAGATCATGTAAGACATGGAATTTTTCAATTCTTTCATGGATTTTTGTATTTCTTTATTTTTATCCATCTTCTTTTTCATTTAACTATTATTTTCGTCTATCTTTTTATCCATCTTATTTTCCATTTCATCCATATTTATTTTCATATTTTCAACCATCTTATGTTCCATTTGTTCCATATTTATTTTTATATCTTCCTTATTTTCAATTATCTTATTTTCCATTTGTTCCCTATTTTCAGTAATCTTATTTTCCATCTAGTGATAAATTTCTTGGATTTCATCTTGAGTCATGGTTGAGCTCTTTGGAGGTTTAGTGGGTGAAGTAAATTTTGGAGGAACCTTTGGAGCCATGTAAGAAAACAATAATTCTCTTCGTTTTCATCTTTATCAAAAATTTTGAATCACCAAAAATGTAGATTCCAATAAAAGGTTATGCCAATTGTAAGTTATGTACCTTTCAAACCCTTAATTTGGAGTCTTTCCTCCTGATCGGCCTTCCATCTGATGTATTTCTAACATTTTGGCCCTTTTGAGTTTGAAATTTTGGCTTGTAGTACTATGATATGTCATCTTTGTAATGTCACATGTCTGACCAAATTTATGTTCCAAGTGAAAGCTATGGTAACTTTCCCAAACCTTGCTAATTTTTGGATTTTTCTGGAGAGAAAACTTGTACAAAATTCCATGTGTCTGATATTTAATACCCGATTCTGAAATTTGGACCACTTGTACTAGGAGATGTATTCTTAGTCTCAACAATTTTTCCCTATCTGAAACCTCCCATAAAAAATTTATAGAAAAAATCCAAAGATGACTAGTTTAAAACGAAATTTAGGATGAGTCAAAAACCTTATCTTCTAGAGGATATATTTCCAAAAGTACAATGAACCAGAAGACGAAATTTTTATCATAGGTACCTTGATATGTTTTCTAAGCAACCTCCAAGTTTCATTGTCTGAATCATCCCATAAAAAAATTTATAGAGAAAATTATACGATGACTCGCTTGGAGAAGAAAAAACCCTAGGATTAATGCTCTGATACCAAATGTTATGATCCAACGCCTTAAAAATGATAAAAAGTCAATGAATACAATTCACTTCTAGAGGGAAACATATTTTTACAATATATCCAATTCCAAATACAATATGGTATGAGATAAGATGATCCTAAGACTAGGTCTCCTTGGTATATATATATAGGAGACAACAGGTACAATTATAATGAAAGGGTACAATGAAGAGTTCTAGCTGACATACAATTATAACACTATAAATGTAATATTTCAATATCTATGGATTAATAAGGGGTTTTACACATAACATAGGGCTTTTTCTAGGTCTTAACACACTGAAGACAACTTCACCTCTTAACTTCTTGCTCCAAGCAAGTGACAGAAAGAGAATGGGTCTCTTCCTCACAATGGGATAAAGAGGGTAAGGTGTTGGAGATAAAGGTTTCCAGGAATGGGGGTATGGTCTTAAAAAATTGGGATAAACGACTTGTAGGCTTAGGCATAATTTGGATAACAAAATGGTGCTTCCCTTTATCCTCCACCCAATGGCTCTATTTATACCATGGAAATTTGGTTGGAGTAGTTAGGCATGGACAATAGAAGGTAATTAACCTGGGAAACTCATGAACTTTGCCCAAAAAGGTGCATTTTGTGCATATTGTTTTTTTTTTGTGCATTATAAGTGCATATGTGAGTTTCTAAGGGGAAACAAGCATATATGAAGTTGTATGTGTTATTTTTCATATCATTAGTAGTGTATGGCTTGCCAAAGAGTGTTTTTTTAATAGTTTGAGGAGGAATTTTGATCTACAATTGAAGGTGAATTTGGAATTATGGCCAATAAGTGTGCCTATGTATATGGAGTGGAAAAATATACTATAAAAAATGCCCCCTAATATGTGAGGTCAAAAGGGAATCTGATGGCCAAAACACATTATAAATCCAGGAGGAAATTGTGCAATGGACCCAAGAAAAGTTCATCGAACAATGGACCAAAACAATAGATGTAGAAGAAATCAAGTATGATATATCTCTCTTCTCGAGGCATACATACCCATTCTCATGAGCGATTAAATCATGGCTACCAAATAAAGTACACTACAAATCCATGAAGCATATATAAGTAGTTATCATGGTCATGAAAAATGAATACACAATGGATCCATGTCAAAAGAGAGCATAGCCACGAACATATACATAGTGGATCTATGCCTCAGAATCATAAGAAGATAACTAGAATCAATAATATGAACAAAAAGATCCTCCACAAGTACCAATGTCATGTAAGGGAGTGGTACTATCAAATGCAATTCGGTCGGCAACCTAAAAGAGGTGATTTTACTACAAACCCAAGGTATTCAAAACAAACTATTGAAGGTATGAGGCCACACCATGTGAATAAATGATATGAAGTCTAACTTGGGAGACACCCTTTTATTACCAATCATTGATGTATACCATTAACAAATGCGATACAACACACCTATAATGATAATGGGAGTCAAGGTACCTAGTACATTCTAACAAGTGTGAATGAATGAGTTGACATCAAACACTTGCAGAATCTATCGATCATGGGATATTTATGTATTCCCATTATCAATAGTGAGGGAACCTGCCACTGATAACTATAATCCCCAAGGTAATATAAGTACGCTAGATCTCGATCCTAGAAAAAACAAGTTGGATTCGATGGGAAGATATATGTTGGAAGGAGGGCATTAAAGCATCCCCCATCATCCAACATAAGGAAATAAAATGGCTAAATATTTTGAAGGACTTGGATGAAATATTAGACAGACACACCATCGACTACGTCTCTCACATTCACCAGATGGAATAGTGCATAGAAGAGACCCTTTGAGCAATGACCAATAATGAAAACCATTGACAGAGGTGAGGAATTCCACCAATGAGGAAAATGTAACCCAAGGTACTACACAAATCCCAAAGTGTGAATAGAGGTATCGACATTGAACACATGGGAAATTACTCAATTAGCTATTATTGATGAAGTTTCATCTGTTGAGCACAAGGTAACCTATCAATGATGAAAATAGGCCTAGGGTGTTACTCTAGGTCAAATTCTTAGAGAAATGTGTCATAGTTAAGAGTTGATCTGCCAATAAGAAGTCAATGAGCAATGTGTCATAACCCCTCTTCTTTTCTCCTTATTTTTTGTAGTCTATGATGTACTTTTTATTAATATTCAATTTTTGGTTACAAAATACATTTTTCATCATATATCTATCATCATGTAAAATGTAGAGATATCAAAATGCATGGCAATCATAAAAATGTAGAGGAAATAAATATTGAGTCCTAGAATCATGATTAGTCATTACTCCAAGATCCACATCATCAACGCTTCAAGTCGACACCAAGGAAATAATTCATTCCAAATATCAATATGAGTATGTTTCATGGTAAATATCCTATAACATTGATATTCTAGATGGAGAAATTCTTCGATCTACACCAAACACCAAGATTAAAAAATGTACCTATTGCATGGTTGAATTAATTTCAAGTTTTCTCTTCTAATTACTTGTGTTAGCCTACACTTATGATTTATGGTTTCATGAATAATAGAATGGCTACATTTAGGTTGCATAAAGTTGTAGTGTCATACATGTTGAAAGTAAATAGTTGATAACAGAACAGTTGAGTTCAATTCCTTAGTAAATTTTCATGAATTTGGGTGGTTAAGAGAAGTAATCCATATCCTCAAAGTGCATAGAGGGTATTGGGTATGTTACAGTTGGTGTGGTGCTATCTATTTGAATAATATTGGAAGATCATATATTACTCTTGTAAAAAGGATTAGTGCTTGTGGTATTCTAGCGCTATGGTTTCTTGGCTTGTGATATGTAATGTTGAGCATTGTAGCTTGTGGGATGCAAGTTTGTGAATATCCTTAATAGCTTGTGTGATGCAAGTAGTAGATCTTGGGGTTTGATAGTTAGTGTGATCCCGACTTGTTTGAAATCTCCCAAGATTGTCTTGTAGAGATTGGTGAGATGCCTTACTTGGTCTTTGTGTGGCTAGTTAGGATTTGTAGTGATTATGGATGCCCTAGATAGGGTTTGGGATGCGTTGAAGTGTCCTTTCTAGGGATAATTGGAAAGTAATTTTTGTACCATATTGGGATGAGATTAGGTAATGTAATTCATTTTCATTACTATGATAATATGAAGTGTACCATTACAATCTTAAATTTGTGATTTCATATCTCATTTGTAGATTTGATTTTTCTCATGGATTGAGCAAGTTTCATCATTATTTTTAGTATGTTGATTTATTAGGACATCAAGGTAATATTGTGTTGGTTTAGCATGATTAATGAAACTTTCATATATGATTTGTTTCTTTTATATTTCCACTATAATTGAATTAATTTTCAAATATATGCATTGAGATAGATCTTTCCCTAAGGGTTGTTGATATGATCTATGCTTCAAGTATTTACAGTGTCTACATTCTCAAGCTTGCCTAGAAACAATGTTAAGAAGATTTGAAGATTCTTGCAAGGCTATTGAAGAAATTGAATATTGAAAATCATATGAAGTGGATATGTAGCCTCATAGAAGTGAGGTGGAAATTTCAAATTATGCAAATTTTTGAAATCTCTACACCACAAAACCTTGCTCCAAAAAAGTGAAGCAATTTGATCTACCCAAATATCATAATTGGACCCATTTAATTGGGAAAACATTCTCTATGACTCCATAGGTTCAACAAAAACAAAACAAAAATCCTCAATAAAGTCTCTAGAAGTTTTTCCTTAATAGAACCAAGAGAAGGAGAGATATTATCTTCTTTAGAAAAAAGATATAGTGCGTCAATATTGAAGAAGGGTTTAGAATCTAAGAAAAAAAAAAGGATGACCCAAAAACACTAATTATGTAGTCACAAAGAAACCTTAAGTGATGCCACTAGAAAAAAAATATTCAGTTCAAATACTAAATTTATCTCTTAAAGGATAGTTTAAACCCTAGGAAAAGCCTTAGGAAAATCTCTAAAATGAGATGATCCAAAAACCCTAGTTCTACATCCCTTAGGCGATGCCATCGAAAAAATTATTTTACATCAACCACTGAATTGAGTAAGTGAGGTTCATGCACACTCNTGAACCTTTGTATTCCCTTTCAAGGGTGATGTAATGGATGGAGGATGATATCCATAAAGTGCCAGAAATGGGGACATTTTTTATGAAGTATGGAAGGATGTGTTGTACCACCATTTTATCTAGGTGGATATCAATGGCCACCCACCTTTTGCAATTGGCTCAAAACAGTTTTCTGGAAATTTTGGTAATTTACTATTTTTAGCAGTTTTTATCTTTCAGGGCCATTGTGAGGGCCTAAATGAAGGTTTTTTGAGATCGAGCTTCTCAATTATAGTTGAAGGCTCTAATTGATCCCCCTAAATGAATCTCCGCGATGATACCTTTCCAACGAGTTATTGTGCACCCCAAATGGAGATCGTGTGCCAAAGTTATGCCCCCGAGAAGTTGATACACCAAACTACCCAAAACGTTGGGGTCCACAAAATTGTTGGATTTTCATCGTCCAGGGTTAGGAATTTAGATTTTATTTATGATAAAAATGCCTTTGGAGCCTAATTGTAAAATCATTTTCTTGTGAATGTGCATAGCGGACACATCTCTTCTCAATGATAAGCTGCCACCATTCTAGCTAGTCTTTCACTCTGTATTTTTACAGTGTTCGTACATTTTTGCTCATTAAAAGAAAATTGTGTATTATTGTATCTTTGTGTTTATGGTTGCATCTATGATACATTTATGTTATATTATTGGATATATGATATATCTTTGTACATTTATTTATTATATCTCCGCTCTCATTTCGTGCCGAAAATAATCTGGATCACCATTCCACCAAGGGAAACTGCTTGACCCATTATGTTTGCTTATCAAATGCAAAGAAACAAAGATATCCTTCTAGACATTTATTTACAACCTTAGTTTTCCCATCGGATTGAGAGTGATAAGATGAGATGTGAGCCAATTGAGTACCCAAACAAGAACTTAATTCAATCCAAAAATTTCCAATGAAAATTGGATCTCTATCACTTACAATAATATTTGTCACTCCATGTAGCTTTTGAATTGTTTCCATGAATGTTGAAACTACTGTATTTTCTTTGAAAGGATGAGAATGAGAGAAAAAATGGGCATACTTTTCAGTCGATCCACTACTACCATGATGATAGTATTTCCTTCGAATTTGGGTAAACCTGTAATAAAATCCATTGAAAATTCTTCCCAATGTTGAATTGGTATAGCTAACAGCTGTAGGATACCTAGCATCTTGATTATCTCTCTCGTATTCTATTATCAGGTCAAACATTTAGACACAAGCTTTTCAACGTCAATTTTAAGAGATTCCCATAAAAACTCCATCTTGATCATCTGGTACATTTTCAAGAATCTTGAATGTCCTCCTATAGGAGAAGTGTGCATTCCCATAAGGACCTTCTATTTGAGTTGGGAATTCTTACATAAATATAAGTGATCATGATACCATAGAAAATCATTATTCCATACAAAATTATCTAATAAATTGGGCTTCTCTTGTAGTTGTTGAATTATCTTGCATACCTCTTGATCTTGCTTCCATTATATTCTTGCTTCTTCCACCCAATTAGATTTAAGAATATAAATAACACATAGTGAACCTTCTATTTCTTCTTCTTTTCTTGAAAGAGCATGTGCCACAACATTGCGTTTTTATTTTTTGTAGATAATTTGAATGGAATAACCTAGCATCTTTGTAACCCATTTTTGTTGTTATTCTGAAGATAATCGTTGTTCCAAGAAGTACTTCAAACTATCATAATATTTTTTTACTTTGAAGTGTCTTCCTATTAGGTAATGGTGCCAATTCTAAACTACATTTAGTATGTCCAACATTTGTTTCTCATAAATGGGTTTGAGTAAGTTGTTGCCTTTAAGTTGGATGATTTTAAAGGCAAGGGACCTTCCTTCTTGCATTAAAACTACACCAATTCCATGGCTTGAGGCAACACACTCCACAATAAATGTTTTTGTAAAGTCAGGTGTGGCCAGGATGGGAGTTGTACACATAGCCTCCTTAAGTTTTTCAAAATATTTGGTTGTTGATTCAATCCAAGAAAAGGTTTCCTTCTTTAATAATGTTGTTAGAGGTGTTTCTATTTGACCATAGTTCTTGAAAAACTTTCATTAATATCCTGTCAATCCTAAGAATCCTCTAAGTTTCTTCAAGGTTTTGGTAATTTTCCATTCTCTCATAGATTTAATTTTTTTAGGGTCCACTTTTACAACTTCATGAGATACAATATGACCCAAATATTCCACTTCTTGAACCCAAAAGGCACACTTGGCAAGATTTTCATAATGTTGTTTCACTTCCAATAGTTGTACTACTGTGCCAACATGTTGTACATGTTCTTCCCAAGATTTATTGTAGATTAGTATGTCATCAAAAAATACTAACACAAATTTTCTAAGGAAGGGTTTGAAGATAGAATTCATCAAGATTTGAAATGTTGAAGGTGCATTAGTAAGTCCAAATGGCATAACCAAAAACTCATAACGACCTTCATGAGTTCTAAAATCTATTTTGGGAATGTCTTCCTACCTCATTATGATTTGGTGATATCCCAAACGAAGATCTATCTTAGTAAAGTTTTTTTCTCCAAACAATTCATCTAATAATTCATCAATGACAGGAATATGAAACTTATCTTTGATGGTCATTTTGTTGAATTGTCTATAATCTAAACACATACTCCATGAACCATCCCTTTTTTTAACCATCACCATTGGTGAAGAGAAATAACTTTGGCTAGGTTGAATGATATCGGCCTCTAACATTTCCTGGATCATACGCTCAATCTCACTCTTCTATGCATATGGATACTTGTAAGGCCTAATGTTAGGTGGTACACTTCCTAGTTTCAAATGAATAGCATGGTCATGATCTCAAGCAGGTTAAAGACCCTTAGAAATTTCACCAAATACCTTTGAATGATTGTTGATAACTATTTGGAGATCTAA
Source organism: Picea glauca (assembly GCA_000966675.3). Taxonomy (NCBI): domain Eukaryota; kingdom Viridiplantae; phylum Streptophyta; class Pinopsida; order Pinales; family Pinaceae; genus Picea; species Picea glauca. Next base: position 427,592 of record JZKD02S1674112.1, on the reverse strand, counting down.
TGGAGCAAAGGATATAAATGTTTGAACATCAAGTGAGCCCAATTGTGAAATTACACCATGGTTTCCCTTTTTTAGTAATGTTTTCATGCTATTAGGGCTTATCACTTTATAGAGTTTTTATTGGATACCTCTAAGCTCAATTTCATTTCCATCTGAGGAAACTCTCATGAAAATATCTTAAAAATTAAGGGCCATTGTTCCCAATTATTATGACCATTAGACCTCTAATACAACACCAACACCACCCATTTGTATTGCAATCATGGGGGTATCCAAAAAATACTCCCCGGTGTTGAGTTTAATACTATGGAATTTCCTTGAACAATTTATAGTACCTCCATATGCAACCATTACTGAAACTCTGGTGCAGAGTATACAAAGCAATTAAGATCTTTTTCTCATTTGTAATTGATGAAATTATGGGTAATGCCAGAATCAATCAATATTCTTACCTTTTTCTTTTTGATGTATCCTTGTATCTTGAGGGTTTGTGAAGTATTGATGTCAACCAATGCATGACAAGATATTTTTGGAGTAGTCTCTTCTAAATTCAGATCTTGTGGTGGTTCCAATTCCTGATCTTCTTCCTCTTCATAGTCTATGTGGAATAATTTATTCTCGCCATATGTATGCCCCTTACTATACTTGTTTCCATAATTGAAACATAGTCCCTTTTCTCTTCTTTCATCCATTTGTTGATTTATTAACCTTATCGGTTGAGGCACAGTTGTCTTATGAACCCCAAAAGTGATCATTGTTGCATGTGTGTGCTCCAATGGTAGAATTCTATGTAGCATTATTCTTGGATTGAATATGTCGAGAAAATTGCATAGTTTCCATAATATTTGTAGGATGTCTTATTAAAATATCATGTTTAATGTCTTCTTTTAATCCACCCATTTAGGATTCCAACAAATTTTCATCACTTATGTCATCCCCCCTTGTGGCCAATACCTGAAATCATGAATTATAATCTTCAATATCACCTAAGTGTGTGATGCTTGTCAATTGAATGAAGTATTTATGTTCTTAAACTTGCCCATATTGTGCTTCTAAATCTCTTGTAAATAAACCCCAAGTATAATGATAAAAAGGGGGCTTCCTTTTAACTACCCATTGATACCATTGATACAGTTTTATCTCAAAGTTCAAAGTTGTTATGTGAATCCTTTTCTTATCATCCATAATATTATGCATTTCAAAATATTTTTCTATTTGGTTCACTTAGGTAAATACCTTTGTTCCATAAAAATTATTTAACTGATTCTTGGGAAAGTTGAATTTAGGACCCCCACCATAATTAACTCCACTATTAGAGTTAAATCCACTTGAAAAATTCTTATTATCAACAGGTTGTTCAACATGAATACTACCTTTATTTTCATGAGTTCCTTGTATTTTGATATCTTCTTTAGGGAGTCTCTCATATAGGGAATGAAAGATCATGTAAGACATGGAATTTTTCAATTCTTTCATGGATTTTTGTATTTCTTTATTTTTATCCATCTTCTTTTTCATTTAACTATTATTTTCGTCTATCTTTTTATCCATCTTATTTTCCATTTCATCCATATTTATTTTCATATTTTCAACCATCTTATGTTCCATTTGTTCCATATTTATTTTTATATCTTCCTTATTTTCAATTATCTTATTTTCCATTTGTTCCCTATTTTCAGTAATCTTATTTTCCATCTAGTGATAAATTTCTTGGATTTCATCTTGAGTCATGGTTGAGCTCTTTGGAGGTTTAGTGGGTGAAGTAAATTTTGGAGGAACCTTTGGAGCCATGTAAGAAAACAATAATTCTCTTCGTTTTCATCTTTATCAAAAATTTTGAATCACCAAAAATGTAGATTCCAATAAAAGGTTATGCCAATTGTAAGTTATGTACCTTTCAAACCCTTAATTTGGAGTCTTTCCTCCTGATCGGCCTTCCATCTGATGTATTTCTAACATTTTGGCCCTTTTGAGTTTGAAATTTTGGCTTGTAGTACTATGATATGTCATCTTTGTAATGTCACATGTCTGACCAAATTTATGTTCCAAGTGAAAGCTATGGTAACTTTCCCAAACCTTGCTAATTTTTGGATTTTTCTGGAGAGAAAACTTGTACAAAATTCCATGTGTCTGATATTTAATACCCGATTCTGAAATTTGGACCACTTGTACTAGGAGATGTATTCTTAGTCTCAACAATTTTTCCCTATCTGAAACCTCCCATAAAAAATTTATAGAAAAAATCCAAAGATGACTAGTTTAAAACGAAATTTAGGATGAGTCAAAAACCTTATCTTCTAGAGGATATATTTCCAAAAGTACAATGAACCAGAAGACGAAATTTTTATCATAGGTACCTTGATATGTTTTCTAAGCAACCTCCAAGTTTCATTGTCTGAATCATCCCATAAAAAAATTTATAGAGAAAATTATACGATGACTCGCTTGGAGAAGAAAAAACCCTAGGATTAATGCTCTGATACCAAATGTTATGATCCAACGCCTTAAAAATGATAAAAAGTCAATGAATACAATTCACTTCTAGAGGGAAACATATTTTTACAATATATCCAATTCCAAATACAATATGGTATGAGATAAGATGATCCTAAGACTAGGTCTCCTTGGTATATATATATAGGAGACAACAGGTACAATTATAATGAAAGGGTACAATGAAGAGTTCTAGCTGACATACAATTATAACACTATAAATGTAATATTTCAATATCTATGGATTAATAAGGGGTTTTACACATAACATAGGGCTTTTTCTAGGTCTTAACACACTGAAGACAACTTCACCTCTTAACTTCTTGCTCCAAGCAAGTGACAGAAAGAGAATGGGTCTCTTCCTCACAATGGGATAAAGAGGGTAAGGTGTTGGAGATAAAGGTTTCCAGGAATGGGGGTATGGTCTTAAAAAATTGGGATAAACGACTTGTAGGCTTAGGCATAATTTGGATAACAAAATGGTGCTTCCCTTTATCCTCCACCCAATGGCTCTATTTATACCATGGAAATTTGGTTGGAGTAGTTAGGCATGGACAATAGAAGGTAATTAACCTGGGAAACTCATGAACTTTGCCCAAAAAGGTGCATTTTGTGCATATTGTTTTTTTTTTGTGCATTATAAGTGCATATGTGAGTTTCTAAGGGGAAACAAGCATATATGAAGTTGTATGTGTTATTTTTCATATCATTAGTAGTGTATGGCTTGCCAAAGAGTGTTTTTTTAATAGTTTGAGGAGGAATTTTGATCTACAATTGAAGGTGAATTTGGAATTATGGCCAATAAGTGTGCCTATGTATATGGAGTGGAAAAATATACTATAAAAAATGCCCCCTAATATGTGAGGTCAAAAGGGAATCTGATGGCCAAAACACATTATAAATCCAGGAGGAAATTGTGCAATGGACCCAAGAAAAGTTCATCGAACAATGGACCAAAACAATAGATGTAGAAGAAATCAAGTATGATATATCTCTCTTCTCGAGGCATACATACCCATTCTCATGAGCGATTAAATCATGGCTACCAAATAAAGTACACTACAAATCCATGAAGCATATATAAGTAGTTATCATGGTCATGAAAAATGAATACACAATGGATCCATGTCAAAAGAGAGCATAGCCACGAACATATACATAGTGGATCTATGCCTCAGAATCATAAGAAGATAACTAGAATCAATAATATGAACAAAAAGATCCTCCACAAGTACCAATGTCATGTAAGGGAGTGGTACTATCAAATGCAATTCGGTCGGCAACCTAAAAGAGGTGATTTTACTACAAACCCAAGGTATTCAAAACAAACTATTGAAGGTATGAGGCCACACCATGTGAATAAATGATATGAAGTCTAACTTGGGAGACACCCTTTTATTACCAATCATTGATGTATACCATTAACAAATGCGATACAACACACCTATAATGATAATGGGAGTCAAGGTACCTAGTACATTCTAACAAGTGTGAATGAATGAGTTGACATCAAACACTTGCAGAATCTATCGATCATGGGATATTTATGTATTCCCATTATCAATAGTGAGGGAACCTGCCACTGATAACTATAATCCCCAAGGTAATATAAGTACGCTAGATCTCGATCCTAGAAAAAACAAGTTGGATTCGATGGGAAGATATATGTTGGAAGGAGGGCATTAAAGCATCCCCCATCATCCAACATAAGGAAATAAAATGGCTAAATATTTTGAAGGACTTGGATGAAATATTAGACAGACACACCATCGACTACGTCTCTCACATTCACCAGATGGAATAGTGCATAGAAGAGACCCTTTGAGCAATGACCAATAATGAAAACCATTGACAGAGGTGAGGAATTCCACCAATGAGGAAAATGTAACCCAAGGTACTACACAAATCCCAAAGTGTGAATAGAGGTATCGACATTGAACACATGGGAAATTACTCAATTAGCTATTATTGATGAAGTTTCATCTGTTGAGCACAAGGTAACCTATCAATGATGAAAATAGGCCTAGGGTGTTACTCTAGGTCAAATTCTTAGAGAAATGTGTCATAGTTAAGAGTTGATCTGCCAATAAGAAGTCAATGAGCAATGTGTCATAACCCCTCTTCTTTTCTCCTTATTTTTTGTAGTCTATGATGTACTTTTTATTAATATTCAATTTTTGGTTACAAAATACATTTTTCATCATATATCTATCATCATGTAAAATGTAGAGATATCAAAATGCATGGCAATCATAAAAATGTAGAGGAAATAAATATTGAGTCCTAGAATCATGATTAGTCATTACTCCAAGATCCACATCATCAACGCTTCAAGTCGACACCAAGGAAATAATTCATTCCAAATATCAATATGAGTATGTTTCATGGTAAATATCCTATAACATTGATATTCTAGATGGAGAAATTCTTCGATCTACACCAAACACCAAGATTAAAAAATGTACCTATTGCATGGTTGAATTAATTTCAAGTTTTCTCTTCTAATTACTTGTGTTAGCCTACACTTATGATTTATGGTTTCATGAATAATAGAATGGCTACATTTAGGTTGCATAAAGTTGTAGTGTCATACATGTTGAAAGTAAATAGTTGATAACAGAACAGTTGAGTTCAATTCCTTAGTAAATTTTCATGAATTTGGGTGGTTAAGAGAAGTAATCCATATCCTCAAAGTGCATAGAGGGTATTGGGTATGTTACAGTTGGTGTGGTGCTATCTATTTGAATAATATTGGAAGATCATATATTACTCTTGTAAAAAGGATTAGTGCTTGTGGTATTCTAGCGCTATGGTTTCTTGGCTTGTGATATGTAATGTTGAGCATTGTAGCTTGTGGGATGCAAGTTTGTGAATATCCTTAATAGCTTGTGTGATGCAAGTAGTAGATCTTGGGGTTTGATAGTTAGTGTGATCCCGACTTGTTTGAAATCTCCCAAGATTGTCTTGTAGAGATTGGTGAGATGCCTTACTTGGTCTTTGTGTGGCTAGTTAGGATTTGTAGTGATTATGGATGCCCTAGATAGGGTTTGGGATGCGTTGAAGTGTCCTTTCTAGGGATAATTGGAAAGTAATTTTTGTACCATATTGGGATGAGATTAGGTAATGTAATTCATTTTCATTACTATGATAATATGAAGTGTACCATTACAATCTTAAATTTGTGATTTCATATCTCATTTGTAGATTTGATTTTTCTCATGGATTGAGCAAGTTTCATCATTATTTTTAGTATGTTGATTTATTAGGACATCAAGGTAATATTGTGTTGGTTTAGCATGATTAATGAAACTTTCATATATGATTTGTTTCTTTTATATTTCCACTATAATTGAATTAATTTTCAAATATATGCATTGAGATAGATCTTTCCCTAAGGGTTGTTGATATGATCTATGCTTCAAGTATTTACAGTGTCTACATTCTCAAGCTTGCCTAGAAACAATGTTAAGAAGATTTGAAGATTCTTGCAAGGCTATTGAAGAAATTGAATATTGAAAATCATATGAAGTGGATATGTAGCCTCATAGAAGTGAGGTGGAAATTTCAAATTATGCAAATTTTTGAAATCTCTACACCACAAAACCTTGCTCCAAAAAAGTGAAGCAATTTGATCTACCCAAATATCATAATTGGACCCATTTAATTGGGAAAACATTCTCTATGACTCCATAGGTTCAACAAAAACAAAACAAAAATCCTCAATAAAGTCTCTAGAAGTTTTTCCTTAATAGAACCAAGAGAAGGAGAGATATTATCTTCTTTAGAAAAAAGATATAGTGCGTCAATATTGAAGAAGGGTTTAGAATCTAAGAAAAAAAAAAGGATGACCCAAAAACACTAATTATGTAGTCACAAAGAAACCTTAAGTGATGCCACTAGAAAAAAAATATTCAGTTCAAATACTAAATTTATCTCTTAAAGGATAGTTTAAACCCTAGGAAAAGCCTTAGGAAAATCTCTAAAATGAGATGATCCAAAAACCCTAGTTCTACATCCCTTAGGCGATGCCATCGAAAAAATTATTTTACATCAACCACTGAATTGAGTAAGTGAGGTTCATGCACACTCTAATACCATGTTGAGATTCATGGGAGAAAGAGAGGATCAAATGGAACCAACCAAAAAAAACCTAATTCCACAATAAAGTGAATAAAGTAGCTCCAGAGAAAAATAATCGTAGAGAGAGAATAAACTGTTGGCAAATATTGAACAAGCAACAATGATGGTTGTTTTCATTAATGGAAACAACGGAGATGGAAGGATATGAAGGATAAAACCCCTTGGGGGATTTGGATGTAAGAGCTCAGGAGGTACAACATTGAAGAAAACGTGCGCAGCAAGAGATTACAGAGAAGAAGGAAGACAGAGATCTAGTGACCATTGGATTCCATTCAAATTTCCCGAAAGACCAACAATCGTCAGATCTGCAGAAGTTGCGAAGGAGATAAGTCATCGGAGATTCGGGGATCGAGAGTTTATAATGTCCAATTCACTTGACATCAAAAACTCCGAAATTGCGATTTGATCGCAGCCGTTAAAGCCAAGGTGAATTCCCGACGAGATCTGGACCGTCTATTCGTGTGGACGCATGGCAGCCTGGAGGCCCCATCGGAGAATCGGGGATCGGGACTTTGAAATGTCCAGTTCACTCGACAACAAAAACCCCGAAATCGCGATATGCGATTTCGCGATGTAATCGCAGCCGTTGAGCCAAGATTGCATCTGAACCATTGATTCAACCCACGAAAGCACACCACGTCAGCAAAGGGACAC
>JZKD02S1674112.1:407894-420295 GCA_000966675.3 Picea glauca | reverse complement strand
TATGAGGGTTAAACCCTTCAGTAGTAGCATTCTACCAGTAGAAACTGGTGCTATCTTCAGGGGGTTGAAGCTCCCTTCCAGGAAAGGCTGGTAAACGAGAGAAGGTTGTAGCCTTTTGCAGGTAGAAGCCTGCATACTAGTATGAGTTTGCACTAGTACATTGTTGTAGAATGTTTTCTTAATAATAATCATTGAAGACAGAGACAACAACAGTGGTGGTTTTCTCCCTAATTGGGTTTCCACCTTAAATCTCGGTGTTCATGTGTCCTATTCATCTGTGTTAGTTTATTTTGTTGAATTACTATTTAAAATACATCTGATGAATGAAGAAATCCCTGGATGCACTACTTTTTTCATAAGAATATACAATAACTGGTCTCTATAAAGTAGACTAAGATTTTTCAGTGAAAGAAAAGTGAAAAATTGATAATAGCTCAAAATACTGATTCACCCCCCCTCTCAGTATTTTCCCAACATAAACCTAGGCATAAGTTCGCTAGAGAGCGAACCAAACCAAGCATAATTTCACTAGAGAGATATGTAAACCAAGAACAAGACAATGAAACACTTTAATGATTCCCTTATGCATAACACTTTATTAATGATATAAAATAATCTTCTTGCTACAAATAATATTTGGTGTATATATACACAACTCAAGGGTTAGGGTGCTTTCCTAAGATGTATCATGAGCCTACACTGATTAGGTCATCCTTAACCAAACCTAAATATAATAAATAACACTAAATATATTTGACCATGACCAAAATTGAAGTTTACACCCTTCTAAAACATCGTAATGGGACCATTAAGGAAGCAAGGGTACTAGATAGGGAATTGCAATTCTATTGTATTACAACATGGATGCAAATTAACTTTCAAAATTCTACTCTTGTGTGCCACAAACAAGAGGACTCGGGAGAACATATAAATATGATAAAAATAACTATTTTATTGCAAATAAAAGGTTTTTAGGAGAGTATGAAATATTATGGATACAAACTAAGGGGAAATGACTATGCTACAAGAGATTGGATATGGTTTTGTAGACAAAAGCATAAACTCATAATGTTACTGATCATTTTTTTACGGGATGAAGGTTTACCTTGGTAAAACACTTACTTGAATATATTCTATTATATTGGATGACGCTTGAAAACATTCCCAAAATAATTTTGAACAAGATTAGGAAGTTTTTAAAAAATATCTATGGTCAATAAACAAGAATACATACTTTATCCCTCTAGTGAAATAGAAAAAAAATTCAAAAACAAAGAGAGTGGGAGGATGGGATTTCAAGGATCTCAACATCTTTTCAAGTTTCCCAACCACCAAATGGGCATGGAGAATGTTTTCCACTAAATTCCTAGTAAACTTTGATGAAAGAAAAATTTATTTAAATATGTTAGTATGATATAATGAACAATAAATCCTAATAATAAATCCACAAGAGGATTGATCAATGAGAGAGAAATGGTTGGGGATTAACCTATCACAAGTGATTTCCTTTCTTGGATTATACTGAATTAACAATGGGTTAGGCTACGGACATATCCATGGGTTCAAGGTAGTGGTGTTCAAATATTGTCACACAACTTGATTGAGTTTTTCCACTCAAGGTATTTTTTTTGTCCAATATGTATAAAATAAGGATGAGAACAAATTGTGGTCCACAAGATGGAAAAGTGTAGAGCAACTAGAGATGAGGAATGAATGGGAAAAAGAATGGAAGCAATTCAAAAGTGTGTTAGTAATGGAATCCATAATATTTGTGAGCAGCATGATTGTTTTTGTGTAGATGAAGCTAACAAGACATGGGGTCTTTACTAATTTAGCTTGGGTTACAAATCATCCCTATCTTAGTGAGGGGAAGTTTTAGATGAGTGAAAATGGTACATATTAAGGAATTTTAATCCCCCTTAAAATTCATGATACTATAATGGCTCACATTGATCAATAGAGTACTTACTTTAGATAATTTGCAAAGAATATCCTAACAAGGCTCTGATTATTGTATCTTTTGTAGGGAACAAGAGGAGAATGTGACACAATAACTTTTGTTAAGTCACTCTGTAAATGATGTTTGGTTAAGTATACATGGTTTCACTGGAGGAAATGGGAAATGGGAAGGCATGTTGATTTAGGAGGCTCTCCATAATTGATTAGATAACAACAAGAAAAAACTAGAGAATCACTCATTTCCTATAATCGTATCATGAACCATTTGGTTTTCTCATAATTCCACTCTATTCCAAGACAAGTTATTTACTCCAACAATGACCTTATATAAAATAAAAGGATCTTATAAGAGCTATGGAAAAATCATCAATTCAAAAACGTATAGGAGAATAGGTGAGATGGATATATACAAGTCCAAACCATACATGTTATATAATGGTGCAAATCATACTAACCCAAATGAAAGTGGTGCAAGGGGCATCTTGTATATATTATATACACATTGGATGTCTTTTGCATGTGGCTTAGGAAATCGGACCAATAAAATCATAGAAGTAAAGGTGCCATGCATTTTGTTGTCGATTTCTCTAGAGAAAAGATTATTTGAGATTCATCTTTTGGGGACTTAAATCTCTCCATATCATGGTTGAGCATATCAATGAAATTGATGACCTTGGAGCTTCATGGAGTTCTACAGAGGGCTCAAGAGTTGATGTTGAAATTTTGGTCCCTTTCATGTCAACTTATCTACAAGGAATAGAATCAAACCACAAATATATTCTCTAAGCAATTTTACAATAGATGGGTGGGATCTCTTTTGGTGACAATCAATTGTGAAGGGATTAAGGAGGTCCTCAACCCGAGGCATATCTTGGTATAAAATATTTTGATCTTATGTTGATAACTCCATGTTTATCCCTTTTTAAGGTTTTTTCCTCAAATATAAGATATTTAGTATCTTAGGAGATTTCAGGTTTATATTTGAACATATAGTCTATTGAAATCCTCTTTGTATCTACCATACTAATTCCATTGATTACATAATGTATCATTTTTATCTTTAGTAATGGAAAAAGGTTAAAAAAAAAATTGTTGTTCTGGGAAAAAAAGTCAATTTTACAATTTAATTTTCAAGTTGTTTGAACCCAGTGTTTGTAGCATGGGCCCTTTCCTTTCTTTAGGGTAGGGAGAGATGAAATAATACCAGTATAATAATTGTGTAAACAATGTTAGATTTCTATGGCCTATTGGCCTTGATGCCTACAATAGGTGTGCAATCGTGGGACCAATGGAAATTTTGAGTGTTTGAAGGGACTTCAAAGAAAAACAAATTTCATGTTTGATCAAAATAATATATTAGCAAATAATCTCATCTATTGCAATCTGGGTAATTTATATCTTTTTGTCCCAAATCGCTCCTTATGCATTTTGTAAAGAGTGCAAAAATTCTTGCTTGATTCACAATCTTGTATTGTAACTGGTAATTGATTTTTAGATCTATGGTTGACCATGGTGAGATATATAATTCTCTAATTTTAGTGAAGTCTATAATTTTTGTCATTATTTCATTGGATGATGTGATTAAATATAATATGATAACTTCAAACTTGCCTTCGTTTAGTTTTATGACTTGAAAATCAATATGGTGAATATTGTTTTTTGGATCTATGGATGACCATTGTGAGATATATAATTCTCTAATTTCAACATAGTATATCATTTATCATTAATAAATTACATGATGTGATGTAACATACCCAATACCCCCAATGCTATGTTGAGGATATGGGGTACTTCTTCAAACCACCAAATTCACACCAACTTCCTACTATGATACCACAACACAATGTACATAATCACATAATCAAGTTTTAACCAACATTCTTACACGTAATTCATGGACAATTATAGTTTAGTAGTAGAATAACATTGACCGTGACCAATTAACCCACTCCCATTAATAGAATAAGCCATCACAACACATAAAACACAGTTATGCTCATACACTAAATAAATATAGCTAATACTTGGGAAATTGCAACAACATTCTTATACATTCACAATACCTTTCTTATATAGTCATTTCAAATACATACAGTTACATTCTCCTCATGATTATGCCCCATTCCGGGAATCCCACAAGGCCATTTACAAGTATTTGACATGGCTAGAAACTAATATACAAGACAAAGGTACAATTAAACCCTCTACATTAAAATATGTGTCTATGACAGCCTCCTAATTATGTATATGAATTACTATCATGCTACTCATCATGCATTCCTGATCCCTAATGTCCACTCCCAAACTTGTAGCTTTCATAGTGAGAACATAATCATCAAGACAACACTCACCATGAGCATTAATATCTAGAATATAAACAATACAAATCAATAGTTTAACTATCATCAACTACACTTGGGGAAATAGCTCCATGGAATCATTTTTCCACCTAGGCACCAAATCAAATAGGATCCACCCCCATGATAGGCAATGAATAAACAAAGGGGAATTTACTGGTTAAGGATAAGGTTTCCTCACTCATCCCAATTAATTAATTAAGATATGGATTTTACCTCTCAACCTAGGTTTACAATAACATTTACAGATAGGGAAATTACCTTTCAACCTATTGTTCCTATAGAAATCCCACTCACCACTCTCTCTTTCCCACTCAACCCTAATTGACATAAGGAATGGGATTCCCTTCATTGCTAAACAACCCCTCTGTTGATGTTTTGGTAGCTGCGGGAGGTATTAACCTCTAGGAAAACCTTTGTGCTTAGAGAAGATTATGGAAGCAAGAGAACCATTAAACAAATGTGGAAAAACCCTAGAAGAGAAGTGAGCCCAAGGAGAATAATATTAAAGAATTAGAAGGCTTCAAAAATAGAAGTCGACCCCACATGAAAAAGTCTCTTGAACAGACTAGTATAAATAAAGGCAGACACTATCTCATTTGACACACACTCAATCACTCTGCAATCAAGGCACAATTCTATCAATTGCAGCAGTTGCATCAGTTCAACGAAAGGAACAATGAGGCGCAAGTCTGAGGAAGGTGACACATCAACTGCAGTGGTGAAGTCTCTCCTTGCTTAGTCTTTCTAGTATCTCTCTCTTGTGTGCTTATCTTATGAAAGGTACACTCTCTTGGTATTGTGTTGGTATTTCTTGTTAGGGTTTATTTGAGAGGACTTGCTTCATGTATGAAAACTATCTAAGAAAAGGTTATTATGCTCAGGGGTGGTATGTGTAAGTTCCTATGGTTGGGTGGAAATGGTGTAACATTGTCTATGGTAAAACGAGCATACAATTTTTTTAACATGGAATCAGAGTTGGTTTCCTTCAGAATAGTCTAATCGTTGGAAGAAATATCGTTAGTTTAACCTATTTTCAAGCTCATTGAGCAATTACAAATACACCAAGAAGGTCTTCTAAGGAGGGCACATCTTTCCCTTGGATCAGATCTCCAAAATTCAAAAGTTGAAAAATTAGGGTTTCCACATAAAACCCTAGGTCAAGTCACCTTGGAATTTAAAGGATAAATTTGGTGCAGATCCTTAAAGAAAGGAGGTCTCCTTGGCATAGTGCACTCTCTGGTAAGTCCAAAACTCATTCCTGTAAAGTCTCAATTTTTGTCATATCTCTAGATCCCAGGGAAGAATGACTTCCAACACTAAGCTTGATGAGAAGCTTGAGGATGTTGATAAATTTCGAGCATGGAAATATAGAGTGATGCTCATTCTATAAAAGAATGACCTAGAAGGGTTCATTGAAGAATAATTTCAAGAGACATAGGGAGATGAGGATAAATCAAAGTACAAGAAGAACCTAATAAAAAAAAAGAGGATTATTGCAGATTCTATCAAGGATCAACTGATCCCTCCTATCTCATCATTAAAGACACCAAAGAATATGTTTTATTCTTTATCCCAATTATATGAAGGAAATAATATCAACCAGAAGATGACAATGAGGACACAACTAAAGACTGTGAAGATACATAGTTCAGAAACCGTTTAATCCTACTTCACGAAGGTATCTCAAATCAAAGAACAACTTGAAGCCATTGGAGACATAGTTGAAGAAGCTGAGATAGTAATGACTACATTGAATGATATCCCAAAGTCTTGGGAATCATTTATTCAAGGAATCTATTCAAGAAGAAAGCTAGCAAAGTTCAGCGGACTATGGAAAGATTGCACTCAAGAAGAAACTAGATTGGCAGCAAGAGAAGAAAAGTTGGGTAATGATGAAAATCAAGAACTAGTAGCGCATACAAGAAAAGGAAAGAGTAGAAAAGAGGATCATCCTCACAAGAAGTTTCAAAAGACACAAAATACTCAAAAGGATTATTCAAGTTACAAATGCTACATTTTCCAGAAGATGTGACACATTGCTATATATTTTCCTTGGGCAAAAGATCAAATCAGAAAAGGAAAGTATAAAATACATCATGCTCATGCCACAAAAGACAATGAACTTGTTCAGAAGAAAGAAAAAGAAGATGATTCAAGTGAATAATATGTATTGATATCAACTCTTACAGGGACATTCACTCATGTAAGTGGCACATGTCTTATTGATAGCGGTTCTTCTAATCACATGATCGATTACAAGGATTCTCTTTCAAAACTAGTTCAGAAGGATTCATCTCATAAGGTGAAGCTCATTGATGAATATTAATATCCCATTAAAGGTGTAGGTGAAGCCTCCTACACTTTGGATTCCGGAAATCCTATGAAGATGAAAGATATTTTGTATGTACATGGTTAGAAGAAGAATCTCCTTTCTATCTCATCATTGGATGAGAAAGGATTCAGAGTTTCCTTCATTGATGGTGAAGTTCTTATGTGACCAAGAGGAAAGTATAATGATGATGCTATTGTGATTGGTGTTCAAGAATGAGGTCTATACAAATTAAAGGGACACTTAGATTCAGCATTAGTTTACAGTATAATAAATCTAAGTGAGTTATGGCATAGAAGACTTGCTCACATACATTACAAAGAATTATCGATCGTGAGTAAGATGGTGACAGGTTTTCCAGAGACTCGAGTGAATCATGATGGTATATGCAAAGGATGTGCACAAGGAAAGAACGTGAAGAGTTTGTTTCCAAGAAGTGACAACAAAGCCAAAATATTTTTGGACATCATGCACTCATATGTGTGTGGACCAATGACAACCACTTCACTTAGCGGGTATGTATATTATGTTTCATTTATTGATGATTTCTCACGTAAAGCTTGGATTTATTTCTTGAAAACAAAAAGTGAAGTATTCAAGAAGTTCAAGGAATTCAAATCCCTTGTAGAAAATATTTCAGAAAAGAAGATAAAGATATTGAGGTCACTTAATAGAGGAGAGTTCACATTGGATGACTTCAAAGAATTCTGCAGAGAAGTTGGGATTAAGAGGGATCTCTCTACTCCCTACAATCCTCATCAGAATGGTTTGGAAAAATGAAAGAATCATACAATAATGGAAGCAATAAAGGTTATGATTCATGATCAAGATTTACTGATGCATCTATGGGAAGAATCATCCAGGATTGTTGTATATGTGTAGAATAGAATCCCTCACCGTATACTTGGGAACATGACACCAGAAGAAATGTTTACAGGATAAAACATAGAGGTCAACCACCTAAAGATATTTTGTTTTCCAGTATATGTGCATGTTCCCAAGGATAAGAGATTGAAGTTGGATCCTTCAGGAAAGAAGGGTATATTTGTTGGATATAGTGAGACATCAAAGGAATATAGATTCTACATCCATGGTCACAGGAATCTTAAGACTAATAGAGATGTTACGTTCGATGAGGATGCATCATGCAGTAGATCAAGGTAGAATCATGCAGATGAGGTCCATGATGAGGAGCCTGAAGCTCCTAGAGTTGTAGACACAGATACAGGTAATGAAGTTGCACCAAAAGAGTATGTTCCAGAATATCATGATATGAGAGAACCACAGAGACCTGCAGATCCACCCGAGAGATGATTATAAATAAGAGAAGACCATATTGGGTTCAGGAGATTATTTGGGATGTAGAGAAGTATGGTGCTCCAAACGAAACTTTTAGAGAAAGTAATAAACCGTGACCATACTCTAGTTACATGGAATTGCTAACTGATATCAATGATGCAAAGTCTACATGTTATGAAGAGGCTGTAGAAAAGAAAGTATGGAAGGATTCCATGATTGAGGAGTACCAATCTATTATGAAGAATGATGTTTGGGATATGGTTCTGAGACCAAAAGAGAAGACAGTGGTGAGTTCAAAATGGATCTACAAGATAATCATTCAGCTGATGGAAGTATCGAGAAATATAAGGCAAGGTTTATGGCCCGTGGTTTTTCCCAGAAAGAAGGAATAGATTATGAGGAGACATTTTCTCCTATGGAAATATACACTTTGATTAGAGCTATACTTGCGATAGATACAGTAATGAAATGGAAGGTACACCAGATCGACGTGAAGACAACTTTTCTGAATGGTGTAGTCGAAGAGGAAGTGTACATGGAGCAGCCACAAGGTTTCGAGATACATGACAGGAAGACACATGTGTGTAGGTTGAAGAAATCCTTGTATGGATTGAAGAAATAACCCATGGCATGGTACGGTAGAATTTATATTTTTCTGATGAGATTGGGATTTACCAAGAGTAAAGAAGATTCCAACATTTACTACAAGGTTGTGGATGGTGGACTAGTGATATTACTATTGTATGTGGGTGACATGTTTCTAACAGGATACGAGAAGCTCATCGCTGAGAATAAGATGAATCTTTCTATAGAGGTATGGCAAAAACTGGATGGGATTTTCCTTAACCAAGGAAAATATATTGTAGAAATCTTGAAGAGATTTAGAATGATGGATTGTAAATCCATGCCTACACCGATGGTGAAAAACCTGAAGTTATTGAGTGATGTATCTTCAGAGATAGTGGATGCCACCATGTATAGACAAATGATTGGTTCATTGATGTATTTGACGAACACAGGGCCAAATACATGTTTTGCGGTGAACATATTGAGTCAGTATATGGTTGAATCAAGACATGTTCACTTGATGGAGGTAAAACATGTATTGAGGTACCTGAAAGGTACAATTGACTATGGAATCAGTTATGTTTTGGATCATCGAATAAGACTATAAGGCTATGCTGATTCAGATTGGGTCGGAAGTGTCGCAGATCAAAAGAGTACTTCAGGATGTTGCTTTATTTTGGGATCAACTATGATCTTATGGATTAGCAGGAAACAAACTAGTGTGGCATTCAATACGGTTGAGGCAGAATATGTAGCAGCATGTTCATCTAGTTGTGAATTTGTGCAGCTTCAAAATTTACTTGCAGGTCTATTTTATCTTGATTTGGAGGTGACTTGTATCTTCTGTGAAAACTAAAGTTGCATAAAGTTGTCAGAGAAAATAGTTTTTCATGACAAGTCAAAGCACATTGAGATCAAGTACCATTATATCTTAGGCATGGTACAAAAGGGAGCAATGAAGCTCTAGTATTTTTCTACAAATGAGAAGATATTTGATGTGTTGACCAAGCCTTTGTTGAAGATAAAGTTGGATTATTTCAGGGAAAAGCTTGGCATGGTCTAGAAGGAGTTCCCTCATAAGAGGAAGTGATGAGTTATAGATGTGATTCCAGGGGTAGTATTATGTAGAGTGTGGTAGCAGTGGGTGGTCATTCATGGGTGCATTACTGACTATGACACCAGACAGCATGACCTCGCACAGGGTCAGCAGTGTGTTGAGCCTTCAGGGCTGACAGTTTCCCAACTTTTCAAGCTCGAGGAACAACCATGAGTGTGGTTGGAGGTGTTTCATAGCCATGGGATAGATGGGTAGTGTGTGTGCATTATATCACCCAATCCTTGTGGTTAGATGCCTGATCACTACGGACTAGATGCTTGGTGTGCCAACCAGAAGGGATAGCTTCAGGGTTAGTTGTTCAGATTCTGTGTGAGTTGGAAAGATGTGATAGTTGCCTGATTCTGTGTGAGTTAGATGCCTAGTTCAGTGTGAGCTAGATGAAGTCTTGTAATGACATAAATTCTGAAAGGACAATGATGTTGTGCCCACTAGAGAGATGCTACACATGTTGACGAGGCCCCAAATGCATGACAGTGATGTATAGACTCATCAGATAGCATGCGTGGCTATGATTATGATATTTGTGACATGATATGTGAGATCATGGGATAGCATGTGTTGTTATGGTGATGATACCTGTAGATTGGTCTATAGGACCATGTGATTGGTAGTAGTATTGTACATGCCATGTATGGATGTGATTGAGACTACTAGATGAAGAACATCATGATTAATACCTCCCTAACTAAGAGGGAGTGTTGATGTTTTAGTAGTTGCGGGATGTATTAACCTCCAGGACAACCTTTGTGCTTAGAGAATAAGAGTCTAGAAGCAAGAGAACCATTAAACATATGTGTAAATACCCTAGAAGATAAGTCAGCCCAAGGAGAATAATAATAAAGAATTAGAAGGCTTCAAAAATAGAAGTCGGCCCCACATGAAAAAGTCACTTGGACATACTAGTATAAATAAAGGAAGCGCTAGTTCATTTGACACACACTCACTCACTCTACAATCAAGGTGCAAGTATAGCAGTTGCAACAGTTCAATGAAGGGAAGAAGGAGGCGCAATTCTAAGGAAGGTGACACAGTAGCTGCAGTGGTGAAGTATCTCCTTGCTCAGTCTTTCTGGTATCTCTCTCTTACACACTTCTCTTGGTAAAGGTACACTCTCTTGGTATTGTGTTTTTGTTGCATCCATGTTGGTATTTCTGGTTAAGGTTTATCTGAGAGGACTTGGTTTGTGTACGAAATCTATCTAAGAAAAGGTTATTGTGCTCGAGGGTGGTATGTGTATGTTCCTATGGTTGGGTGACAATGGTGTAACATTTTCTATGGTAAAATGAGCATACCAAATTTCAACACCCTTAGGTTATCTCACTTCCCTCTAGTGATCCAATGTAGGCTAGCTAAGAAAATTTCCAATGATGGAAGACAAAAAATATCAAATATAGCTATTACACACACACAACCATGGTTTTCCTCTTATGGGCATGAAACAAGAATTTGGCAGCAACATATCTCCAGTTCAGTGCAATATCAGTGTCACCACATTTAGCATACCAATGTTTCATCCTATTAATGTCTGTCTCAACACATATGAATGGTAGCCTTCTTGTAATACCCTAGTTTTGAGTCCCCTAATTAATAATGTATTTTTTTTATTAGATGAAAGGTCGAAGTGTTTGAATAATTAAAAGGGGTCGGAGTGCCTAGGAAATGTAATACTTTCATCATTATTAATGATAAAATACATCACTGGTTTCAAGACAAACAAGGGAAAGAGTTATAGAGGGATATGATTCCATGAGAGAGGAGGAAAGTTGAGGGGCTAAGTCGTTACATTTTAAAATTATTTTTATTTTACCCAACTTGGGATTTTTGAGAGAAATAGGGGGTTACATGAGCTTCTTGGGGGAAGGCCACGTTATGCTTTTGATATTTAAACCCTATTCTTGATTGTCTTGGGGGTTGGCCATTCATTCTTACTCAAAGTTCATTTTTGGATTTGTTTGTATCTAATTCACTCTTCCACTCATTCTTGATTATGCATGGGGAAAGAAAAATGAATTGTTGAAGGAAATCATCCATGGTTGGTTGGTTGTAATTAATTACTAATTATTCTAGAAAGAGAGGTATGCTCGTGGGCATGAGAATACTGACAATTTAGAAAGAATTGTCCACAACTAAGAATCCTTGGAGTTTCCAGCATTGATATTTCCTTACATGAAGCACTGGAGCACTACAAAGAGGTGGACAACCTAAGGGACTGCATGGCACTAAAGGTGGTTCATTCTCTTTGGGTGGTGTAGGTTGAAGGGGGAGAGAGATGGTAAATTGCATTTGTTGTGTGTTTGAGAAACCTTTGAGAGATTGATTGTTGACTGGTTTGAGAAGTTGATTGTCACTTTGGAACCCATCCTTGTGGATTCATAGTCTTGGATCAGGGGTGACCTATTGTTGAGACTTGGAAAAATAGTGTCTAAGCTTGGGTGGAATGTCCTTGGTCTGCAACCAATTGGTGATTGGTTTAATCAAAGATAATTTCTCTATGTCATATGTTTCTTTGCTTTCATAATTATTTCCGTTCAACAAGAGGTTTTGGAAGTAGTGTGGCCAACATTGGTGGTTGGGTACGTCACAGATTGGTATCAAAGTTGTTGACTTATAGCATCGATCCTTTGAAGGGGGTTGCTACATGCTAGGACAGAAGTTGTTGGAAGCGGATCCTTCTTTTGAAATAAATTAATGGTTATGTATAATGTAGGTCGAGGGAGATTTTGGTGGTTTAACATTGTCATTATAGCCATGGAAACCATGTTCCAGT
>JZKD02S1674112.1:334423-347948 GCA_000966675.3 Picea glauca | reverse complement strand
ATATTTATTATAAAATTATTTATTTTTAAAGTCAATTTTTTAAACTATAAGTATTAAAACCTAAATACTCTTAGGATTATTTGAAAGGATTGTTGAAATAATAAAATTGATATCTTATGTTTATTTGCTTTTAGGATTTATTTATTTTAAACTATAAGTATTAAAACTTAAATACTCTTAGGATTATGTTTATTTGCTTTTAGGATTTATTTATTTTAAACTATAAGTATTAAAACTTAAATACTCTTAGGATTATTGGAAAGAATTGTTGAAATAATAAAATTGATATCTTCTATTTATTTGCTTTTAGGAATTTTTTTATGCATGGTTAAGAAATAATTTATGGAAGAGATTAAAAGATAAATAAGTTTTTTTTGGATTGAGAGATATTGTGATAAAGTTGTATGAGAACTTAGAAGGTAACTGCTAAATTCAAGAATAATGAGAGTTGATCATAAGAAATGAATTGTAATATAGGATTAAGCAAGGTTGGCCTTTGTCCCTTACCTTTTTTAATATTTATATTGACAAATTAGAGGTATGCTTGGAAGAAGTGTGTTGTGTTAGCACTACTTTGACTAGGATAGTCATCATTCTTCTTTATATTCATGATATTATTATTTTTGCAAGGTGCCCCTTTGATATTGACAAGCAACTAAGAATTATCAAAGATTTATTTCCAATCTCTAGGATGTCAATAAATATTGATAAGACAAAGGTTGTGATCATCAAATCCAAGAGCACTAGTTACCTTAGTTTTGTGTAGGACAAGAAAAAATTATAGGAATTTTATTCGTACAAGTATATTGGAGTTGACTTTCATCACAAGATCAACACGAATTACAATGTTTAAAAAAAGATTAATGGAGGATGGAAAGATTTATTTTTCCTCAAGAACAATTTTAAAGTGACATTTTTTTTGTTAAGGGAAAAAATGAAATCCCTAGTAAATAGAAATCTAAAAGGAATAAACAAAGGAAGAACAAAAAGAAGAAGCAAAGACAAAGGGAGAATTCATTAGCCATTGCAAGTCATGCTGGAGATATGTCACTAATCACTACAAGTCATACCAGAGACGAGAAACCAACCACTACAAGTCATGTTGGGGGCAACCAACCAACCAATGCAAGTCATGTTGGGGGCATTGATATTACTGAGAATTATAGAAAAGCAAGATGCAAGCCTAAGCTCCCTTGTACAATTTGTAATGGAGACTACCTTACTAATCGGTGCCCTCTTATTCTAGAGATAAAAAGAGTGTCATCCTGCAACATACCTAGCACCCATGCCAAGTCCCATCACTGCGAAAAACAACTTAGCCTGCTAAAAACGAATTAAAAATGCCCCATACATATAACAGGAAACCAAGGGGTAGTAGGCCCATATAAACTACATCAAACACCATGTTGATTTATCCTTGCATCTACAACATTATGAATGCATGCAAACCCAAAAAAGCATAACACAACATTCATATATCATTTACAGAGTGGAATAATCACAATAACACAACAAAAAACACTTATCTACTTATAAATGCAATTCGACTGGCTACATACGAACAATGAACCTCCCTTGGCATTGTTGTTCATATTCTCTCAACAACAAGCCACCCTCGAGCTGAGACGCACTACAGGCTTACAATTTGTTTTACAGGCACACATGCCTCATTTCTAGCATATCATACAACCCAACAATGGCTTCCTTCAAGCAAAACATGGTTGGTGTTCTTCCCAACATTCAACTCTTCCTTTGCTGCCCAAAAAATGCATGTAAAAATTGTCTTCATTCTGCATACAAATTTCCCTTCTTCTCCCTTTCTTGTTTGACTCTCACTCTTTCCAAAGATGATTGTACTTCATCGCATGCTCCCCAATAACTATGGGACATGACCTCTCGCACCCACTCTCTTACATGAGTTAAATGAATGGCTTCTCATACACTCAATAAAAAAATAGAAGGTTTACACAATGATAATAATTTCAGGAATGTGTGATCTATAAACTGTCATGGATATTCCATTGGAATAGTTCTTCACAATAGATCTAATAAAATACTGAAATCTTTACTATTAAGGTTATTTTTCCTTTAGATCTCTTGAATATTTAGTTATTGGTTTTCTGCTTATGCATGAAATAGATAAAAAGTGGAAAATGGAGAACAATAAAATACAATCACCCCATCCACAAATAAACACAAGATATGACTTGGGAAACCCAATACGAGAGAAAACCCAACTAGAAGGTGAGGTTTCACTTCTCTCTTTTCTCTGGTATAGAAATGATGCAAGTACAAAGAAAGAGGTACTCTCTGTGGATTTTCCTTTAACATGTGGCCTGTATCGCTGCTACAAAATCTCTCCTCCTCTGTTATACTCATAGAGTGCCACTCTCAGATGTTTTTCTCAACTATGGCACAAGATACAATGCAAAATAATGGAACCCCTTCTCCTCCTAGTGGCCTGGTATTTTACATATCCTGATAGCCTTCTAGCGGTAGGTTTTTTATTTCCTCAATCCTCAATTGTGATAGGGTTTTAGAGCTTCTATAATATTCTTGAAATTACATATGTGGCTAGCCCTATATGCATGAGTAAGAGGGATTGACATGGAATCCTCTCGTACCATGGTGGTCAATAGGTTAGGTCAACTTGCAGGAGGCATAACTTTTGCATACAAGCTCTAACTGATGTGATTTTTTGCACTCTTGGAAAGGTATCGATGTGTATAATAACATCATAGGGTTTGAGCTACACGGGGAAAATTTAAACCCCAAAAAATTCCATTTGATGCATCAAAATGGCCCCGAAACGTTCCAGACCCCAAATTTTCAAACTAGGACCTGCCACTAAAATGGCCCTGCAAGTTGTGTCCTATAATGTGTTCCACTCTGAAAGGATTGAGATAGATGACAAACAATATAATGATCCAATCCGGATCATAACTCCCCATTTAGGGAGGATTTTGGTCCCAAAAATATTTACTAAATGAGGTGACAAAATTTTTCCTCTACCTTCTCCCTGCAGTACCCCTTTGCTTTTCCCGAAAGTTGTCCTTTAAACCCAATCTACCAAAGGTCATGTTGTCGCTGTCTTGTAGTTCTGGACTGCTTCTGTAGACCTGTGTCCTCTTCCAACTCTTCCTAAGAATCTGGTGCTAAGTCCTCTATGGAAGGTAAGACCCGCTCCTCCTCCTGATCCAACATGGAAGGCTCATAGAGATTGAGATTCTCCACATTCACTACTGAGTAAATCCACATGTATGGGGGTAGACCGAGTTTATAGGAGTTATCTCATAGCTTTTCCAATACCTCAAAAGGACCTTAACACAAAGCATTGATCTTCTTACGAGGACCCTGTAGCCTTTCCTTATTCATTTGTAACCATACTCTGTCTCCCACTCTAAATGTTCTCTCTGTTATGTGTTGGTCATACCTAGCCTTGTAATTTTCCTTTGACTTCTTCCATGTCTCTTATATTTGCAATTGGATATGCCTGATCTTATCAACATTTTTTTCTACTTTTAATGCATCTCCTGTGAGGTCCTCCCTCACTCCTTCTTTTTGTTCATATACAACATCTAAGGGTGAAGGTGGAAAATACCCAAATCAAGTTTCAAAAGGTGACTTACCAATAAAAGTTTGGATTTCTCTGTTATAAGAGTGTTGTATATAGATCAAATTTTCATCCCAGGTCTTTGGATGCTTCTGATTATAACCCCTCAAAAGTTGCACCAAAGTTTCGTTGAATACTTTTGTCTGCCCATCTTTCTGTGGATGGAATTTTGTAGACCTCTTCAACTTATTTTCCATCTTCTCCCACATTGTAGTCCAAAATGCACTAAGAAATATGGTATCCCTATCTGAGATTATGCTCCTTCATATCCCAAAGTGCACCCATACCTGTTCAAAGAACTTGTTTGTTTCTTCTTGTCCATTGATGGTATTTTTAAAAGGCATGAGAATGCACATTTTGTTGAACCTATCAACTACCACAAATAGATAGTCATGTCCCTTCCCGGTTGTTGGTAAACCTCCCGCAAAATCCATGTAAATACTTTTCCAAGGTCGAGTGGGTACAGTTAAGGGACGGTATAGACCTTGCTTCATATTACTGGGCTTGTTGGTACAACAAAGTATACATCCTTTAATATACGATGCTGCATCTTCTTGCATTTTGGGCTAATACACATACCTCTGTAAGTTGGCAACTGTCTTCCCAACACCACAATGTCCTTCAACCTTGGAGGTGTGAGCCTTTCTGATAAGCTGCAATTGTTCACCTTTATGAACAAAAGGATTGTAAAGCTTGTAGAGTAAACCATTCTAGAAATGATAGTTACCCTTGACATCACCTTCTTCTATATAAATTTAGCCTTGTAGCTGTTGAAACACCTCCTTGAAGTCCTCATCTTCCATGCATGCCTCTTTGTATGCATCATGGGTAAAAGGCTCTATGTGCATTCAAGTTCCCAAAGCTATAATATTGGATATTGGTGGTCGTGAAAGCATGTATTCCAGCTTATTTGTGCTACCCTTCTTATACTTTATGACCAAATAAAATTGTTGTAAAAACCCCATCCATTTGTAATTCCTAGTTTGTTGTAGCTTACTCTAGGACTGCAAATACTATAGTGGCTAGTGATCTGTGTGGATGATGGTATCATTTCCCATCAGATAGTGCTTCCACTTTTTGACAGCTTGTACCAAGGCATAGAGATCCTTGTTGTAGGTAGGGTAGTTGAGAACTACCCCATGAAATAATTTAGAATGATAACATATGGGCCATCCTCTCTGCATCAGTACTACTCCCATGTCGTACCCACTTGCATTTGACTCCACTTCGAAGGGAATTTGCAAGTTTGGTAGTGCAAGCATTGTTACTTGACTGATCTTTCTTTTCATCTCATCAAAGGCCTTCTACTGATTCTCCCCCCATTGGAAACTTTTACCACTGGTTGTTATGGCATGGAGTGGTGAAACTATCGATGAAAATGAAGCTATGAACTTTCACAAGTATTGTGCTACCCAAACAAAACTCCTAAATTCAACGAAATTTGTAGGAACTGACCATTTCATGATGGCCTCCATATTTGCAGGATCATCTTGTGCTCCCCGCCACCGATCACATACTCCAAATACACCAAAGATTGTTGAGAAAATTCACATTTCTTGAGATTGGCGAGTAGTTGGTGTCTCTTGAGAGTCTCTAACACCTGCATAATATGTGAGATGTGCTCCTCCTAGGTAGCACTATAAACCAATATGGGCCATCCTCCCTGCATCAGTACTACTCCCATGTCGTACCCACTTGCATTTGACTCCACTTCGAAGGGATTTTGCAAGTTTGGTAGTGCAAGCATTATTACTTGACTAATCTTTCTTTTCATCTCATCAAAGGCCTTCTACTGATTCTCCCCCCATTGGAAACTTTTACCACTGGTTGTTATGGCATGGAGTGGTGAAACTATCGATGAAAATGAAGCTATGAACTTTCACAAGTATTGTGCTACCCAAACAAAACTCCTAACTTCAACGAAATTTGTAGGAACTGACCATTTCATGATGGAATCCATATTTGCAGGATCAT
Source organism: Picea glauca (assembly GCA_000966675.3). Classification (NCBI taxonomy): domain Eukaryota; kingdom Viridiplantae; phylum Streptophyta; class Pinopsida; order Pinales; family Pinaceae; genus Picea; species Picea glauca. The sequence continues at coordinate 342,361 of JZKD02S1674112.1, read as the reverse complement.
CTTGTGCTCCCCGCCACCGATCACATACTCCAAATACACCAAAGATTGTTGAGAAAATTCACATTTCTTGAGATTGGCTAGTAGTTGGTGTCTCTTGAGAGTCTCTAGCACTTGCATAATATGTGAGATGTGCTCCTCCTAGGTAGCACTATAAACCAATATATCATCCAAATAAACAATAACAAATGAATCTAGATAAGGGCGTACAACATCATTCATTAGTCTCATAAATGTAGTCGATGCATTGCATAAACCGAATGACATAACCAACCACTCATACAAAGCCTTGTCTTGTCTTGAAGGAAGTATTCCATGTATCTTCTTCTTTGACTTGTACCTGGTGATATCCTAATTTCAAATTCATATTAGTGAAGTATTTGGCATGCTACAGTTGGTCCAATAGATCATCGATCCTTGGAAGAGGGTACTGATTCTTCAGTGTAATATTGTTCAATGCATTGTAATCGATACACATTCTCCAAGTCCCATCCTTCTTGGGTACAATTATGATGGGTGACCCAAAAGATAAGGTACTTGGTCGAATCACACCCTGTTCCAATAACTCATGAAACTGCTTCTTCACTTCATTCACTTCTAGAACAAACTCTCTATATATCCCAATATTCGACAATGGGGAGACTGGAAATAATAATATTTCGTGCTCCACATCCCTCTTGGGTGGTAGACATTTAGGCTCCTTGAACACTCGTTTGTATTCCTGAAGCAACTCCTACAACCAATGTTTTTGTTCTTTAGTACACCCCTCCAAGGATGCCTTTACCCTCATTGACTCATCATTAGAATGTTTTTCTCTTAATAAAAACAAAACATATTTCTTACTAGAACTAATCAACTTCTTGTCTTGGTTGGTACTTACCAGTGAGATATTTGACTTGCCTTTGTGTGCATTAATGATGTAGGACTTCCCATCCTTGATCAGTTAGTACTGGTTGGCTCTTTGCATGAAGATTGCATCACTCATATACATGTAGGGGCTTCCAAACACTACTCCACATACATCAAGGGGTATTATGTCCAATTCCACTTCATCAATTAAATCAACACTTATAACAATTTTAATCTTACACTATTTCGTTACCTTTATCTTTGCATCCTTGTTTACCCAACCCAATGGATAGGGGCTAGAATGATCATGAACCTCCAATCCAAGCTTGCTGACCAAATCCACTGCTATGAGATTATCATGTGAACCAAATTCAAAAAGAGCATCTATCTTGGTCTTCTTGACCCGAATCTTGATGTGGAAGAGCTTGGTCATCTCCTTTTCTTCCTGGTGATGAAGACTACTTAGATTCACCTCCTTCTAGATAGATGTGCAGAGAATATTTTCATCCACATATGATTTACTTTCAACCCAATTGCTTGAATATTTGGCTAGAAGGTTCTTTTTCTTTTCGTCCTTCTTGTGATTCTTCAGGTTCAACTCTAGATGTAGTTTGCAACATTTTTCCTTGATGTGGCCACCAATGTTGCAATGATTGCAATGGTTGATGGGATCTTTACTCTAATGTGTAATGGTTGTTGTCTTCTTATATTTTCCCAATTTCCACTTCTTCTTCCCCTCCTTGTAAGCTTCCTAGTGCTTTTTCTACTTTGAACTACTTAGTTTCCCTTTATTTTGGCCTATGTTTTTCAGGTATTGTGCATGTACACATGCCTCATCCATTATTCTTGGCTTGAAGAGCATCAACTACTTTCGTATATGACTATGAAAACCCCCTAGATACTTGAGGAGTACATCTGGGTTCTTGGGAGAGATACCCAACATGATGGCCATCTTTCTGAACTTAGTGGTGTACTCATGTATCCTCTGCCACTGCCTCTGTTGTAACATGCCGATGCTTTGTGCGAGAACTAAATAAAATTTCTTGTTCACGAGCTGAATTAGCTCTTCGATTTCCTACTGAAATCCTGCTATTTGATCCACATGCCCTATTGAAACCCCACTAGCATGAACATGAACAAGGCGCGAGTTTCACCTATGCGATCACATGTTGTGACCGCACGCCTATAAAAAGGCGTTTCACATTTCAGGAATTCAGGACTTCTACATGCGAGTCAATCTTGACTCCTGTTTCCCCGAATCCCTGACCTCCGGTTTCTCTCCAAGGTCAGATCTATGGTCCTGCGCTATCCCCTCAATCGACGACTGTGATCGTGTCACGATTTCACGTATCGGGATAATGAACGTGAGCCAAATCTCACTCTTTTCTCCTCGAAATCTCGATCTCTATTAGCTCCTCCCTTAATCTTCCACCCATACGACCGGTCGCCATGACCTGGGGCTTATTCTACGAACTCATCGGGACTTCGCGTTTCGCGAAGTTGGAACACAACCCAACGCTTATCTTTCGAAAGCCTGGTCCCCGAACTCCTGATATCCCCTCGCCCAGATCAACGATCATGGCTCTCCTGTGATCTGATGGTTCAGATCAAATCACGAGTTCGAGTCTCGCAAGTTCACAAAACTCTACCCTTTGACTTCTTTCAGTAGCGAGTCAGCGAAATGTTGATCTCTCGCCACATGTCTTCTTACGATGGACGGTCAAGGAGGGTCCTGATAGATCCTTGGATCTATGGTCCAGATTTCATCGCTACTTGCGAAGACTGAAGGAGTCAAGGCATTAACGCCTGCACTCCGTCTTCAAATATAATGGTCGTGACAGACCTCAGATCCTTCCAGAAGGATCTCGTCCATTCGTCTCCCAAACAAAAGGATATTCCCTTTCATTATTTGAACTCACTATCCTTTCCAAACTTGGGAAACACAATTCAACCTCTCAGAGCTTCGAGCTTCCGTGGCTCTGAAACCTTTGAAAACTAACTCCTTGCATAGGGTTCCCAGACCCAGGTCACTTGAACCTTCAGATGATTCTTGGGAAAATTATCCCTACTCTTAGTTGGGTTTCTGGATAAGGGCTCATGTGCGTTTCAAAGTCCCTAGGCTACTGACCTGAATGAAGTGCCTTCCTAACTCACTGAGTTAGGAGCTATGACACCGGGGCAAGGTAAAATCATGGGTTTACCGTAGCAGTAGCCATACCAAGGAGATTACTCCGACTATGAGATATGATGCAATTACTTGGGGAAGGTGCTTTCGAGGAATTAAATTAGAACATCACGAGAATCAAGGAGATGGGATGATTCTCAGTGGAATGGACTCATGCTCCAGACTTAATCATTTTATACATAAACCAACTATGGCATAAAAGTATACGCATGCATCCATTACTTCCAATCTAAAACACCAGGAAATCATTCCATACAGAAACCATTTATGGGCGTATAAACATGAGCATGCATCCATGATATTCAATCCAAAATACAAGGCATTAAACACTTATCAGAACCACAAGGCATGATGCGACTGCTGAGAGGGGTGCTCATTTCCACCCAACCATAGGCTCAGTCACTCCCAATGTATTTATCAGTGGCCACCCCCGATCTTAGGCCACAATGATTTGAGATTCAATCTCTTACTTCCAGCTCAACGAAAGTTAGGGACGAAGTTTACTCTCCTTCTCCCTATACAAGAATAGATGAGGATGAAGCTTACTCTCCTTCTCCTGACTCGGTCTCTCTTCTCTGCGATCCCAACTCACTTTTCACTCTCAATCCTTCCTTGGACCCGAGAGTTTCCGCTCTCATCTCTGCATTCTTCGTAGGTCCTCTCTGCCCACACCACACTTCCTTTCTTGCCTTCCTCAACAAGATTGTGTGTGGCTCGAATTCATAGTCCGTGGTCAAGTCCGAAAGCCCTATAGATGGAAAATTTTCCCCATCCCCTCATTAACTCTTGAGGAGGTATTCCTACCTACCAGCCTGATTGTAATTCATTTCGAGGCAGAGGGTTGTTCTGATATTGAGTAATTAAAACCAACATATTACTGGCTCGGTGGAAGTTAACATAACCGCTCTGGGCCCCTTCCACCACCTTTTCATTAGCAATCGTGGTCTCTTTTAGCACATCCCCTTCCCAGCAGTCATGCAACACATATTCATAACCAATTTACATTCATCGACCTTTTGTACAAAGGTCCATCAAATCAAACATTCACACCTTTGATTTTTCCATAGTTCCCTGGCCAATATTGTTATATTTACAGACTGGGGGGAACATGGTGTTACATCTGCCTGAAGTAGTGCCACCAGATCCATTGGTCCTCTAAATACCCGATAGGGTAGAATTGGGAATTGAGGAGGGTTTTGAAGTCTTCCCACCTAGGTACTAGTGGGTCACCCTCCAACCTTAGTGTTTCTGTATGGATTTCCCACCAAGTTAAAGCATGGCCCTCTAACTTCAATCTGGAAAATGAAATATTCTACTCTTCATCTATATGGTGAACTCTAAAATAAACTTCTAGTTGTTGCAAACAATGATTCAATTTTAATACATCACTCTCATGTTAGTATGGATTTATTTCCACTTTCACTTCCATATTGAATAGGGATTGTGAAGGATTCATGACACTTGAAATTGGATCCTCTTTCTCAGATTCTTTCCACAATTCCTTTATTGAGTCTTGTTGATCTTCCAATTTCCCCTCTTATCTGTTCTCTGAGTTAGAGCCTCCATAATTTCTGAACGATTCGAGCTTTATTACTGGAGCCACCATGAGGAGGTTCATATTGTGACTGATGTCGACGACTTATGATTCCAACCGCTCAAATATCTCTTCTGCTAGATTGTGAGGGTTTTTATGAAAAAACTCGTCTTCCATGGCTAGGGTTTCTGCGACTTCTCTTTAAGTCGATTCCTAGATCTTGTAACTTCCCACAAATACCCAAAATAAAAACCTAACTCTGATACCAATATGATCTATAAACTATCATGGATATTCCAATGGAACAATTTTTCACAACAGATCTAATAAAATACTGAAATATTTACTATTAAGTTTATTTTTCCTTTAGATCTTTTGAATATTTAGTTATTAAGTTTATGCTGATGTATGAAATAGATAAAGTGTGGAAAATAGAGAATAGTAAAATACAATCACACCATCTACAAATAAACACAAGCTATGACCTAGGAAACCCAATATGAGAGAAAACACAACTAGAAGGTGAGGTTTCTCTGCTCTCTTTTCTCTGGTATAGAATTGACGCAAGTACAAAGAAATAGACACTCTTTGTGGAGTTTCCTTTGACCTATAGCTTATAGGGATGCTATCAAATCTCTCCTCCTCTGTTATGCTCAAAGTACCACTCTCATATGTTTTTATTAGCTATGGAACATGATACAATGCAAAAGAATAGAACCCCTTCTCCTCCTAGTGGCTCGATATTTAACATAGCCTGATAGCCATCTAGGGATAGGTTTCTAACTTCCTCAACCTACAATTGTGATAGTGTTTTGTACCTTCTAGAATATTCTTGAAATTACATATGTGGCTAGCACCATATGCATGAGTAACGGGGGATGATGCGACATCCTCTCATACCATGGGGGTCAACACGGTAGATCAACTTGCAGGAGGCATAACTTTTGCATACAATCTATGATTGATGTGATTTTTTGCACAGTTGGAAAGGTATCAATGTGTAGAATAGTGTCATGGGATCTGAGCTATGTTGGAAAAGTTTTAACCCCCAAAAATTCTGTTAGATGCCTCAAAATGGCCCCGGAACATTTCAGACCCCAATTTTCCAAACCGGGACCTGCCACTAAAATGGCCCTGCAAGCTGATTCCTCCAAATTTTTCCACTCTGAAAGGATCGAGATAGATGAAAAAAAATATAATGATCCAATCCAGATCAATGTGGGTTGGATTAATACCAATGAATAAATCCCCTCCTTGGAACCCTATCTCTCTTGTGGAATCATATCCCCCCATCATTTTCATCCCTCTCGTATCGCAACCAACAATTACTATTTTTATTAATTATTTCAATGCGAATAATATACCATTCAACCTCTGGCCACTTTACACCAATAAAGGATCTTCACCCCAAAACATTGACTCACTAGCCTAAATCAAATTTATACAATTACATTATAATTTGCGGGGATTAAAACTGGGGATGTTACATTCCCGTTCCCCTTATTTTACCACTATCCTTAGTGCATAAAACCATGTGGTTTACATACAATTACAATGCTAGTCTCTCTAGCCTTTAATCAACATATAGGTTCTCCGACCTAATATCAAATAGGAATTCCAGCCTAAATATAGATACATAGGCACTATGGCCCAAAAACCACAAATATATAGGCATTCCATCTCCCAAAAAATCATTAATACATAGGTTCTCCATCCCCAAAACGTATACACAAACCAATGGAATTATCCTATAGCTATCCCAATTTCCACCAACTCTCTTCCTCTTAACCTGCCCAACCCAAGGAATGTACCCCTTCGTTGCTCTCAGTCCATCGGGCGTCCCATTTGTTTATCACGGTTGACCTAAGGAATGTTCCCTCTTCAGTTCTCTTGGTCCATTGGGCTACACCATTCATTTGTCAAGGTCTCTTTGACACAGTTCACTAGGAATCTCATTACTAGGATCTCAAGGGACTCACTGCTAAGAAGAACTACCAGAAAATAACCAGCAACAACCTTGTTGCTACAATGAAACTCACACATGAGTTCACTCTTCAGGCCTAACAACCTGGTTCTTCGATAGAGAAACTCCCACACAGTAGTTCACATTTTAGGCCTAACAACCCGGTTCTTTGAAAGTACAATTCCCACACAGGAGTTCACTCTTCAATCTCGAAAACCCAGTTTTTCTACAAGCCTAACAACTTGCTTCTTGTTGTTGTACCCACACTATAGGATCAAGCATCCCTTTCAATGTTACACAATTCCTCAGGAGATCCATCATTTTCCAAGGTGTTCTTACACAGACGAATGCCAACTTGTTTCTAGACTTCACTAGTAAATATATAACCTATGTCAATCATTCCATTTGCATCATACATTCAATATGAGACATCATCATACAGTTTTCAGTTATAAAATTTAAAATTTGTTTTACACAGGAAAACAAAATTTCTCAAGTATGAGTTTTTTGCTCATAATTGTTTGGCTCTTGCAGCAACATATATCAGTCTTCCTTATGGGATTATGTCCCATCCATATCCAAGACCATTCTCCCTGGAATTTTTCTCAGTTTCCATGCATCCAAACAAATTGTTAGTATATCATACCAATTTTCAATTATTAATTTTTGAAATTTGTTTTATACAGGAAAGTAAAATTTCCCACGCATAAGATTTATGCTCATTATGTTTGTGTGTTGCACCTATAGGTATTAGTATTCCTCATGGGATTACATCATTTCCATAACCAAGACTACTCTACATGCAATTTCCTCAACTTTCTTGTAACCAAACAAGTTGTTAGTACTCATACACATTTTCAACAGTTCATGAAATGGTCTCAGAATTGTAATTTACCAACAATTCACTCATTTCCAACCATTACTCCCATTAAAAATCAAATTCAACTATTAATTATATTATCTATAATAAAACTATCATTCACTATACACACATTATCAACATACCAAGCTTTTCATAATGCAATCAAAATTTACCAATAAATAAAACCAATGTGCCAATAATCATGGCCACATCTACACAATGCATCCTTACATTGACTCTAGAATACCATATGTTTATATCAGGTATTCCACCATCTGAGTTGGAAGGTTTGGTTCACACCTCAACACATCATCCAAACTCTTCCCCAATTAGTTCCTCGATGACTTGGATACCTTCCTCTTCACCCATACAACACTATGAATATAATTCTCTTAGTGTTCTCTCGCATTGACAAAGAGGTTGAAATCCAGACATCAGTTATATATGGGAAACCATTATGCACTTGAATGGAACTATAGAATTTCCATATATAACCTCAACATAGCCTCACACATGGCCATCTTTAATGGCATTCAGTTATACTACAT
>JZKD02S1674112.1:302484-334264 GCA_000966675.3 Picea glauca | reverse complement strand
GTCTGGGGGCGAAGCTCCCGAAGGAAAAATTGCCTTGTAAATGTATATTGTAATTTCATAGTAAATCTGGATCGTTCATTATAAGGTCGCAAATCTAACAATAGAAGTTATGTTAGGGTTTTTTTCCCTAGAAGTCAACCCTCTTTTATGAGGGAAATGTATTGCAGGTATGCATCATTGTGAATATTGTATTCTGAGAGAGGATACTGTTAGAAAAAAATTAGGAAGTTACAGTGGGTGTGTTGTAGGTTGTATCCCTTCATTTGATGGATAATAAAAAGGAAGGACCTGGAAATTTATCTGGTGGACGTAGCCCACACTGGCTGAACCACATATATCTGTGTCTCTATTGTATTGTCTATCTTCTATGTTTTATTTCAACATTTGTTTTTATTTTATTGCTCCGCAATCTTGTTTTTTCTAACAACTGATAGAAGAGCGAAAGGAAACTCGCTGGAAAAGAGGGTTCCTGGTTCGAGTGGGAGAAATGGAAGAAGATGGAAAGTTTAGGGTCGATAAATTTAATGACTAAAACTACCAGTTATGGAAGATGCAGATGGAAGATTATTTATATCAAAAGGATCTATTCCTACCATTGGGTGGAATAATAAAGAAACCGATAACCATGAAGGACGAAGAATGGGAGGTTCTTGACAAAAAGGCACTAGGAATGATACAGTTGATCCTGGAAGCATCAATGAATTTCAATATTTTGAAAGAAAAGACAAAGAAGGAGCTGATGGATGCATTGGATAAACTGTATGAAAATCCCTTGGCGTCCAATAAGGTATTTCTAATGAAGAGATTATTTAATATGAAGATATCAGAAGGTGTGTTTGTTGCAGATCATTTAAATGAATTTAATACGGTTAATAATTATCTAAGTTATGTAAAAGTGGACTTTGGTGATGAGGTCATGGATCTTATAATCTTGTGCTCATTTCCAGAAAGTTGGGATGGTTTTGTCATGGTTGTAAGTAACTCTGTCTCTGGTTCAAACACTTTAAAATTTGATGATGTTGTTGGTGTTATCCTTAGCAAGGAAATGCGACAGAAAATCACAGGTGAGACATCAAGTAATGTGTTAAACATGGAGAACAGGGGAAGACAAAATAATAGAGGAAAGGGCTCAGGGAACCACATGAATTCTAGGAAGGACAGATCCAAATCCAGACTGAGAAATATAGAGTGTTGGAATTGTGGGAAGAAAGGACATCTGAACAAAGACTGCAGGGCTCCAAAGAAACAAAGAGATGGACAACATGAGAAAAATCAGGAAGCAAATGTAAAAGGTGATGTGTTACAAGATGCTTTGATTATTTCTATAGATAATATTGTTGAGTCTTGGGTAGTAGATTTAGGGGCTTCATTTTATGCCACACCCCATAGGAAACATTTTCTAGATTATGCTCAATGTGATTTTGGACAGGTTCATTTGGGTGATGATGCACCATGCAAAATTGTTGGAATGGGAAGTAAAAATAAACAAAAGGAATGGAAACCAATGTTGTTGAAAGAGGTAAAACATATTCCATATCTAAGGAAAAATCTAATTTCAACAGGGCAGTTGGCAAGTAAAGGTTGTCTATCCATATTTACAGATAAGGTGTGGAAGGTCACCAAAAAATCACCGGTGATAACAAAAGGAGAGAAGGTAGGTACATTGCATTTATGTACTGGTAATAATGACTCTTCTATGTCTTTAGCTTCTACATGAGTGGATACAACACTGTGGCATCATAGGATTGGACACACGAGTGAGAAGGGGATGCAGATACTTCACAAAATAAATTTGCTACCAGATCTTAAACAAATTGATTTGGATTCTGTGAGCATTGTGTTTATGGAAAATAGAAGAGAGTCAGAGTTCTCATAGTTAGAAAAGAAAAGAAGAGTGAAAGGTTAGAGCTTGTGCATACAAATGTATGGGGACCAACGCAAGTATCATCTCTTGGTGGCTCTCGTTATTATGTTACTTTTATTGAGGATGCAACTAGAAAAACTTGGGTTTATTGCATTCGAAAACAATATGATATTTTTGATACTTTTAAGAAATGGAAAGCTTTGGTTGAGAATGAGACAAGAAAAAGGTTGAAGTGTCTCAGATCAGACAATGGAGGTGAATATTATAGCAAGGAGTTTGATGATTACTGTTCATACCATGGGATTCGTAGAGAGAAGAAGTTCCAGAAAAACCACAAGAAAATAGTGTGTAAAAGAATGAACAGGACAATCATGGAGCGTGCAAGGAGTATGAGATTGCATGCTGGTTTTCCCTTACATTTATGGGTAGATGTTGTAGATATTGTTGTTTACTTAATAAACAGAGGACCTTCAATATATTTGGATGGTAGAATTCCATAGGAGGCATGGACATGTAGAAAGGTAAATATTTTTTTTAAGACTTTCAGTAGAAAGGTAAATATTTTTTTTAAGACTTTTGGTTGTGAAGCATTTGTCCATATTGATAAAGAAAATAGGACAAAACTTGAAGCAAAATACAAGAAGTGTACCTTTATTGGATACAATGTTAAGGGTTTTGGTTATCGCTTATGGGATTATGAAAATCATAAAATCATTAGGAGTAGAGATGTCATATTCAATGAGAAGGTCATGTACAAAGATCAGTTGTAGGGAAAGAAACAGGAAAAATAAAAACTAGAATACATAGTGCCTGATGAGATCACTGAAAAAGAAATTCCAAAGGTACAAAAAAATCAAAATGTACAACAACAAGAGCAACATGTACCTCAAACTCTTGCAAGTGTTGTTAGAAAATCTACCAGGTTAAGTAGACCCTTCTGAACGATACTCTCCTTCATTGTATTATTTATTGTTGACTGATTATGATGAACCAAAATGTTATGAAGAGGCAATGTAGGTAGACACTAAAAAGAAGTGGGAGCGAGGCATGAAAGAGGAAATGGATTCCCTAATAAATAAACAGACTTGGCATTTGGTTCAGTTGCCTGCAAGAAAAAGAGCATTGCAGAATAAATGGGTTTACAAGTTGAAGGAAGAAGATGGAGGCAAAAAGCGGTACAAGGATAGACTTGTTGTAAAGGGGTTTGCACAAAATAAAGGTATAGATTTTGATGAAATATTTTCTCCTGTTGTTAAAATGACTTTAATTAGGACTATTTTAAGTCTTGTGGCAGTAGAATATTTACATCTTGAACAGTTAGAAGTAAAAACAACTTTTCTCCATGGGGTTTTGGAGGAAGAGATTTATATGCAACAACCATAGGAGTATGGGGTCAAAGGGAAGAAAAATTTGGTATGCAGGTTGAAGAAGATCTTGTATGGCCTAAAGCAAGCTCCAAGGTAGTGGTATTTGAAGTTTGATAGGTTTATGATAGAACAAGGTTATAGTAGATGCCATTCTGATCATTGTGTTTATTTTAAAAGGCTAGAAAATGGAAGCTATATTATCTTGCTATTGTATGTATATGAAATGCTTGTTGCAGGGTCTAATATGCAGTATATAAATGTGCTCAAGAATAAATTATCTAACTCATTTGCGATGAAGGATTTGGGTGCTGCAAAGAAAATCCTTGGTATGAGAATAACAAGAGATAGGAAAAATCACAATTTGACATTGTCTCAGGGTGAGTACATAGAGAAGGTGTTGGAGAGGTTTAGAATGCAGAATGAAAAACCAGTTAGTGAACCTTTGGCCAACCATTTCAAATTAACCAAATAAATGTGTCCCAAGACACAGGAGGAGATATAATACATGTCCAGGGTCCCTTATTCATAAACAGTTGGCAACTTGATGTATGCGATGGTTTGTACAAGACCAAATATTTCACATGCAGTGGGAGTTGTGAGTACGTATATGAAAAATCCAGGTAAAGAACATTGGGAGGCAGTAAAGTGGATTCTCAAGTATTTGAAAGGTACTGTTACTCATGCATTATGTTTTGGAGGTCCAGACACCATTCTACAGGGATATGTTGATTCAGATATGGCAGGTGATAAAGATAGCACGAGGAGCACCACATGGTATGTTTTTACTGTAGGTGGAACAACAGTAAGTTGGATTTCGAAAATGAAAAAGGTTGTTTCACTTTCAACAATAGAGGCAGAGTATGTTGCTGCTACATAGGCTAGTAAAGAGATGATCTGGTTACATAGGTTTTTGGAGGAATTGGGAAAGAAGCAAGAGAATAACTAGTTGTACTGTGACAATGAGAGTGCCATTCATATTGAAAAGAAATTAGCCTTCCATTCGAAGACTAATAATATACATATCAGGTACCATTTGATATGATTCATCTTGGAAGATGGAAATTTGAAGTTGGAAAAGATACACACTAGCCAAAATCCTGCAAACATGTTAAAAAATGGAGAACCAGGGAGAAACTGAGTTCCTGCTCAATTTCAGTTGGTGTTCAAGCATGAAGGTGAATATGAGAAATTTTCCAGGTCCAAGGTGGAGTATAATCCAACATGTACAACAAAAATGGAGTTTTTGTGATCAGTCTCCAAGTGGGAGATTGTTGGTTGTGGAGCCTAATTATCTTCTTGTTTCACAGGTCTTTTTTTTCAGCCGTGTTTATAACCCATGAAGAATGTACACCCATCCATGTGGGGGGGTTGTAGGGGGGGACTTTCCCCCCCTGTGGGGTCTGGGGGGCTCATCCCCCCAGCCGGGGGGTCCGGGGGCAAGCAGGTCGCCAGAGGAAAAATTGCCTTGTAAATGTATATTGTAATTTCATAGTAAATCTGGACCATTCATTATAAGGTCACAAATCTGACAATAGAAGTTATGTTATGATTTTTTTCCCTAGAAGAAAACAATCTTTTATGCGGGAAATGTATTGCGGCTATGCATCATTGCGAATATTGTATTCTAAGAGAGGATACTGTGAGAGAAAAAAGAGGAAGTTACAACAAGTGTGTTGTAGGTTGTATCCCTTCATTTGTTGGATAATAAAAAAGAAGGACCTGCAAATTTCTCTGGTGGATGTATTCCACACCGGGTGAACCATGTATATCTGTGTCTCTATTATATTGTGTATCTTCTATGTTTTATTTCCATATTTGTTTTTATTTTATTTCTCCGCGATCCTATTTTTTCTAACAGACTTGGTTATGACCTCATAACCAACATAGCACAATATGCAATTAGATTTCTCATAAATGCATTCAAGTAGAAAATAATAGTTTCATACTCAAGGCCTCCTTCTTTTACATCAATTCAAATACTGAGACCTTAACTGAGGGAACTCTTACATCAATTCCCTTCATCATCTACGCATCATAAACAATCCAAATGCATACCTGCATGGTTTTTATTACATTACTTGATGCTATCTAATCATCTGATATTTTGTAGAAGCTCATAGGCTCCTTTCACCAACCTTTGAGCAACATCTTACCATCATCCTTTTTCTTGAGATGGATGGATTTTACATAAAGAAACAACATCATCAACATCATTTTCATCCATGCTATAAACATTTTTCCCGGATACACCATCCATCATTAGTCATACTTGAATATCATGACATCATTATTTGCACATAGAAATAGACCATTCTTATTCTACAAGCATGTCACAAGCATGTTCATGCATGTCCACATGTATAAATTCACATTACTATGCATTAAGCATTAATCTTATCATTCCTATTTCATGTACATGCATTCTATATTTATTGTATGCATCGTGCATCAATACTATCTTGTACTCCAATGCATATCTATTTCAGATTTTTAGTTTAATTTTTTGGTTGTTGTTGTATATGGTTGTCCTTGAATTCCTATAAAACCTTGATATCTTGTAAATTTCCATTCTACTCAATTGTGCACCACTAGCCCTTATTCTGAACCTTACATCCAAGCCCCACTTGGCCATTCTGCATTTACAACCACTATATCCACTAGTGTTGCCATCTCACAAATGATTCCTTGATGCAAAGAATCCTACCCCAACAACTTTTGGATAGAATTCTCAATATTCATAGTCCTTTAACATGCACTACTCCAGCCGAATATTAACACTCCCCATTCCTTGACCTAACTGGTCTTGAAATACTATTATCATTGATTGGCATTTCAACATTCTAAATCATTATATTATGTCATCTTTATAGTATTCTTTGTCATCCATGTCTTTGATCAAATTTATATACCTCTTTTCACTCATAAAGTGATTCACTGTGAAGCACTGCTTGGCCATTCAAGGCCACTTTTCTCCAAATGGAATGCTACACTCCTCCATTTGCACATATACCCTTCTTTTTCTATGCACTTTGATAATAGAGACAACTTTCTTGCTTTGGGGTAATTTTAGAAAAAAGTTGTTAGATCATATCTAACAATCCATTCTTCTTGAATTCCTATACTTCTACATATAGAAGACTCATCCACTCCATGAGTCACACCTTATCTCATGACATTCTTTTTCCTTCTCTTGTATCCTTCACTATATTTCTACCTTCAAGGCTATGGAGTTCTTCTTAACCCCCTTTTATTGCAATGATATTTCTCACCTATTGGATTCATGCTTTATGATAGAAGCTCTATTGATTGACCTCTTCAAACCATTCAGACCCTGTAGCATCTGAATACTGATATTCTTCTGCTCTTCCTTAGACCTTTTTCATCCTTTCATCACCTACTCTACAACCCTGCAATTCCCTTTGCATCTCCTTGATACTTCAACTAGTTGTACAATATTGACATGTTTCCCTATCCAATGGAACATGGTATTAATATAGAACAGACCCACACAGTCCTTATTTGTGGAAATCTTGTCCTCTTTCTAGAAACACCTTCACACAACACTCTCTCTTGGAGTGCTCCTTTGCTCATTATCAATGTTCTATTAATAAGTTCACCCCTTTTTATTTTTTGAGATATCAAACTTCAAATGTGCCTCTATACTTATGCATAGGCACTATAATTGATTGTAATAATATTCTTTATCCAAGAATCAACCATGACACTCCGCTCTATTATCTGGAAATGTTTCTCCAAAATTTGACATTATTTGGAAAACTCTTCACATTGAGCAATTACATGGTTCATGGAATCCAATTCCATTTTTTCTTGCTATTTTATGGAGAAACCAGATGATTCCCTATAGAACTTAGACCTTTTATCACAATTTCCTATGGATTACCTTTCCAATTACCATACTCATGATTAAATCTTATTTATAAGCCAAGAGTTATGGCCTCGTGAAATTCTATTCTACTCAATGGTGCCCTTCAAGTTCACCAAAAACCTTTCTTATGATTCCTTGAGAATCCTCCAACTCAAAACTAAATTATGAGTAGATATATGGATTCTCTTATCCTATATCTTTCTAATGACTACTTTTTTACTCAATTATGAGCCCTGAGTAGAAATTTATAGGCAATTGAATATTGCTAATTTAACCCTTTTGTGCACCTTTCTTCCCAGTGTAAATAATCTCAAACACCAACTTTTCCCACTTACAGAGGTAAATATATCGAGAACAAATAAAAAATTTCTACATGACATAGATAAAACTACTAACACTGAATTCAAAAAAACTCTCATATTATCAAACTAATGCTCCAGTCAAAATCTGCAACAATCTAGAAATGACAATTTTTCCCCTTTGGACTTTCTTCTGGATTAACAATTTTATCCTAATTCATGAACCCCTACACCAATTCCCTTGGGATGTGGAAGAAGATCAATTTGGAATTCCATGACTATATTTTTAAAATATGTCACAATTTCACCCTTAACCGGGCTCCGAACTGATAGTTACAGTCTGCAGAAGTTTTGATTGTTTTACATTTTTATCCATGTATGTTATTGGTGTCTTCTTTCTCTTCCTGCACATTTTTACTTACCTAGATTTCAAATCTAGTTCCATGGATTTCTTCTATGGTTAATATGATTTCCATAGACTACTCTTGTTCCCCAAACGAACTTCTGAGCAAGGAGTTATGCCTTCTGAAAGTAAACTAGTGCCAAAATTTCACCCTTACTATTTTAGCTACAACTTTCTCATACAAGCTCTGTTTTGTGCCTAGAGTAGCTCATTGGATAGCTCTCTTCGAGTTATCTTATTTTAGCTACAAAGACAATTTATGCCTTGGCACACTTTAATATTGTCAGTTTTGATTGGCTAAAAATGTCGTTTAGGGCCTCAAAATCACCCCACAAGTTCATGACCTGCAAAATCCAGAAAACAAAATCATAGAAAATTGATTATTTTACTGTTATAATAGTCTTTTAAATATGAGCCATTGATCTCAAATCTCATGAAATATCATTCATTGATCTGAACTCCATCGACGATCCATGATCGACACTTTCCTTCGGATGCATAAACACTTTGCACATACTGGCTGACCCAATCGTTGGTCATCGACCCTTTCCCTTGATAGTCGATTTCTATACCTCGCTAAACCGGTCAAACCAACTGTCAGACATCGACCATAGATGATATTCATTGGTGGATGTAACTTCTTCCCAATTCGGTCGACCGAACCATCAACCATCTGTGCTGACTGACAAAACAAATTCTCCACTTCGACCAACCTGACCATTGGCCATCGACCACTTCTTGGATGATGTGGAAACTATATTGATGTGGCATGACACATAGACTCTAACAGGGCACTATGGATGATGTGGAATGACATGTGGATGCTGACATGGCATGACACATGGATTCTTGTGTGGCATGACATGTGGATGTTGACGTGGTATGGCACATCATCACCCCTTCATCGACCATCGACCATTTCTCTTGGATGAACCATCATCTCACCAAACCAGTCGACACCCAATCATCAACCATCGGTTGTCAGTGATTTATCTTGCTCGATCGAAACAATTTTCTAAATTTATCGATCCAACCATCAATCATCGATGACTGAAACACTTCACCAATTATGTCGAAACTTGACCATCACCCATCGACCATCGAAAATTTATGTTGGAGAATAAAAATTGTCGCCCATCTAGTCGACCCAACCGTTGGTCGTTGACGATTTACTTTGGCCAACTCCAACACTTAGAAATTTTCAACCAAATCCACGATGAATCTGGGCCGTTGATCTTCCATCCTGAATTATCTTAGTTGTTGATTCACCAACCTTCACCCAACTCTACCGATAAATCTCAACTGTCAATTTTCTTTATTTTTCAAGATCTGAAAGAAAATCTTGATCGTCGATTGGCTCCAACTTCCAAATGAATGAAAATGATTCCATACCATCGATTTGTCTCCATTTCACAACTCTCGAATTGAATCTCTATCGTCGATTTGATCCACTTTCGAAACTACAAAAAATTAATCTCGGTTGTCGATCTAGCTCATTTTCTCAATTTCCCAAAACGAATCTCGACTATTGATCTGCTCAACCTTCCAAACTGGGTAGTTGATAGTGAGATTAACCATGATCTTGGTTGGCACCAGGACGAAGAGGAAAGAAGAACGATTGTGGGAAAGAAAGCGTGCAGAAAAATGAAGTAACAACTGGAAGAAGAGCAGCACACATGCATGCAAGAAAGTGTGCACAAAGGAAAGCGGCAACTGGAGGAAGAGCAACATGCGTATGGGAGAAAGACCTAACGTAAGAAGGGTTAGAGTTTTTGTAATATTCTGAAAGAGGCTTAAGAGCCATAAATGTGTAAATAATGATATGAAAGTACCATATAGGAGAGTTCGTTAGTAATTGTTAAGGATTTTTTCTGTAATTTTTTGAGCGACACGAACTGATTTGTAAGCTATTGAGTAGAAGAGACCCAAGGAGAGGTAGATCTGAGGATTAGACCACAGGTCGTGGATTCTAGTGCGATCTAGTTCGCCTCGCATAGATCTTACCTAGTTTTGTGGAGGATTGTAAGCAGGAGGTGCCAGAAACACAGAACTATTATAATACAAGAGCCAAGAGCCAAATCTTTGTGGGCGTAGCCGAGGAGGGGGTGAACCACTGTAACTCTCATGTAATGTGTTAAATGTATGCATGATTCTTCTTTCTTTCAACAATTGATGGTTAAACTTGATTAATGGGTTAACACTTGGTTATGAATCTGCTTATAGTACTCTCACTTACGGCTCGCGGTATCTGACCATATCCGAGAAACCCCTATCCCATGCTCTGTCCTAGGCTGTAAACACCTAAGTCTTACAACCACCCATTTAAAGCTATCTCGGGTGAGACTGCGCAACGCGTTTTGGCACTGTGTTGCCTTCTGGTTTACCAGGAGGGACGATAGTTTTAGAGGCTTTTTTGGAACCCCGAGTGACATGAACCCTGGGTCAATAACTCAGACAACCCCCGAAGGGAAGAAGTAACCAAAAAATGGTTTTGTTTCCATGTTAAGAGGAACAAGAAAGGACTGAGTAAATGAGATGGAATGAATAAAGAGCCGAAGGAAGAGAAATGAATCGTTAAAAGGGGATGTTGAGACCTTGGAACCCCACAAGAGAAGAAATTGAGGGCTGATTGAGAACCACAGAGATAGAGTTTGCACAAAAAGATAATAGAAACCCCAGGATCACACCGTGTAAATACCTGGATAAATACGTATTTACGGATCTACACGAAGTTTTTTTCTGTGATTTTCCACATCTACTACAGGAGTGGATCTTAAGGTTAAAGGATACCCACACGATGAACCAGATTCGACAGCTAGATTGGACTACAGTACAGATCCAACAACTACAACAGACGAACAACAAATTCACCCGTGTAGTCGACTTTTGGCTTGAAATTATTGTGGCAAGATTTATCAAAGAATTCGCGGTAGACACAGAAAATTCATACAACACAGCTGAGAAAGAGTTCCTACGAGGACCTAGAGGAAGGTACATCCGATCACTATATACTTCTATCAAGATACTGCTATATAACAAAGGTGTGATGACAATGGAATCAGACAACTAGACTTCCCTGTGCGCATGGGGGAAGGGGGGAAGCATTGACAGAGAAAGGAGGAATGGAAGGAGGGCAGGATATAGTGAAGAAGAAGGAGGAACCCTTGGACTTGATCTTGATGGATGACGACCAACTCAAGTGGATCTTGGCATCATCAGGAACAACGCGTAGCGAAGTACCATACCAATATAAGGTTAATACCAATAAGAGAGTCATAGCCGAGAGGGAGGGCTTGGCCAGCGATGAGGAAGAGGTAGAGGATCTTCGGGCTATGGAGTAGACTGAGGAAATCCTACGCCCCACATATGAGAGGAAAACAAGAGGCCCAAGAACAGGAGTAGAAGACACCCATTCCTTCAATATTAATGTTAGTGTGGAACCCATAAACCCATGTGCGACCAATACACCAAAAAGAACACCACCGTTTAGACAACCAAAGTTCGAAGGAATTCCGACAACAGGAAGCACATCGACACAAAGGGAAATAGCTAGAGGATACATTTCAAGAAACCTTAGTCAACTATCTACACCGCGCGGAAGAGGGAGTAGCTCAGTATTTGGAATGGCAGGACATGACCCTACTATCAGATTACCAGAGTTTCGAGGGGAAGCAACAGAAGACCCTGAGAAGCTTATGTTCATTTGTGCAAAGATCTGGGAAGAAAAGTAGGTCACTGATGAAGACACTAAACTCGTGCAGCTAGAGATCACACTAAGGGACCACGCACTAGACTGGTACACGAGTCTAGACACGAACAATGTTCCTGGAACGACAAGGACATTGGACGACATTAAGAAACTATTGATCAATGAGTTCCAGAAGCCGAGCTCAGAGGATCAATAAATGAATGAGATGATCGAAATATGACAGAAACCAGGAGAATCGGTATGGGAGATTGATCAAAGATTCAAGCGATTGAAAGGAAAGTTAAAATAACTTATGACCGACATGCAACATCGACACCTATTTGTAAACTCACTACTCCCACACTTAAAATACCCGTTACGACAACAGAAGTTTCAGACGCAGGCAGAGGCTCTGCAGGCAGCCCTGCAATTGGAAGAGAATTAGTACCAGCAGACGAACCCAGCTATCAAAGAACTGAAGGAGGACCTGAAGAAGTTAACATTTTAGCTGAACCAGAATAAAAACAAGGAAAAATGAGAAGCAGTTTGGTGCACTGCCTGCAGGACGGAAGGACACCATAAGAATGAATGCCCAACATTCTCACAGTATATGGCGACAGGAATGCCAAACCCACTACCACAGGGAGGATTATGGTGCAAAATATGTAAGAAACCGGGTCACGACCCTTACCACTGCACAATGATGCAAAAATACCAAATAGTCCCCAAGACCTCATATTGCACCTTTTGCAAGTCAGTAGGCCATGATGACAAAGATTGCAAAACTATGGAGCTGATGCGAGAAAGAACATCAGACGCATACAGGGTACATGCAGAAATGATGACTGGGTAGGCAACACCACATTTCAGTCAAGCCCCAACACCATACAACACGGTGCAACAACAATATAATATCTCGCCGCAACTTTACAATAACGCGCAGCCGCAGTACAACCCAGCACAACCCCAGTACAATTCCGCTCAGTATAACCAGGGACCACAACACAACCCACCGCGAGGTGACCGCATAGCTTATAGAGGAGCAGGATGAGCCAGAGGAGGTTTTGGACGTGGAAGAGGACTTGTCACATGCCACAATTTCCAGCAACCAGGACATTATGCATGAGAGTGTCCACTGCCACCAACGAATTGTATGTATTGTTGCGCATCGGACCATGATACGAAGGACTGTTTGACATTACTTGGAAAAATCCAAGAAAAAAGGAACCAAAATAACCAGAATGTTCAGTGGATTTCAGCCGAAGAAAGGGATGACGGTCGGAACATCAATATAGTCACTCGAGGAGGAATGAAAACAGGGAATGATGCAGTTCGACAAGAACCAACACAGAACCAATGGATAAAGAAGAACATTGAACCCAAGAAGCAGTTCGACGTGCATAAGGAGAAGGAGACTTTTACAGAAGCTCGACAAGAATTCCCGAAGGAGAACATTACGCCGACCACACAGTAGAGCATAGAAGCTACAGAATACGAAATGCCGCCATCAATGGACCATACCAACCGAATATAACCCAAGGAACAAGTAAGTACCATCAAAGACTTATTGCAATCATGCATCAAAATGTTGAATGATCCTTCATCTATCAAGATATTACAAAACATCCTAGAAAAATGTAGCGGTGAGACGAAACAGAAGCCAGAATTGAAAAATGTCAACCACCTACACACAAGAAGAAGAACAAGCAGGGAGTTTAGATTAAATGCTAACATTGGGGATTTCAATATGGGAGATATTATACTAGATCTAGGATCTAAAGTAAATGTACTAGCAAAAGCCATGTGGCAATGCATGGGAGAACCTACACTGGGATATTCAATCGTTCAATTAAAACTAGTGAATCAACATTGAGTCCTACCAATAGGTTGACTGAAAGGAGTGACGGTAGACTTGGATGGGGTGCACACTAAGGCATACTTTGAAGTCATTGAAATAGTAGACGGCACAACACCCTACCCGACGTTACTTGGTCTGGATTGGGTGTTCTACAACCAAGCCATAATTAACTTAAAATCCAGAAAATGACATTTGAGTTAGGGGAATACAGTTTCATAGCCCCACTCGACCCATCAGAAGGCGAGAGGTTCGTAGAACCCACTTGCCTGGATTTAGAAGAGATCGACCAGTTGTACAGAACAACTGCGTGCGATGCTGATTACATAAACCCAACTGCAGACAGAGTACTCAATTGGTGAAGCATTACTTCGTGCACAACAGACTCAGACACTGGGTTAGAAAACTGGCAGCAAAGGCTACACGAAGTATCCATGAGAAGGTGTGCCAGAATAGACCACCCAGTAAGGTGGATTCGCACAGAATTCAGAGAACCACCCAGATTTCACGAGCTAAATGATTTGGAAATTTTCTTGACACAATACGAAGATGAGGTACTAGAAAACCAGAGATTGCTAGCACTGGATTTGACATTAAAGGCTACACCCGCCAGATGGTTGGGTGCACACAAAGAAACTATCATAGATTGGTACCAATGTAAGCGATTACTACGCATAAGGTTCGGAGCAGAACAGACAGGTAAAAAACAATAGAAATATGATGGACTAGGCACACCAGCCGAACACTTGGAGGTATGTCACACACTGTAGAAAATGACACCACTGGAGGAATGGTCTCACCACTTCATTCATAATTTAGAGGGCATACCAGTGAATTGGTATACGGACCAGGAAATGCGTAAAGGAACCAAGACATGGGTAACACTCCAACAGAACTTTACAATCACTTTCTCATTCGACCATGAGAACCCCAACATAGATGCGGCCCTGAAATGGATCAGAAACGTCATATTCATCGAAGAACCAGAAGTAGAAACTATCACAGAGGTACAACAACGGAATAAGAAGATAGTCAAGGATCTACTGTCATGCTACCATGTCCAGGGGGAAGCTCTAGATGAAGACGATCCGTGTGATATTCAAATCGAAGAAATCGAAGGCGAGAGAGATGTGGAAGGACCACCCCTAGAGTCAAAGTTCATATTTTCTCCAATCAAGGTAAAGAAGTTTAACATAGGGACCGCGGAGTGGCCCAATATGGTCAGCATTGGAGACTACTGGGACAAACAAACACTATAAAACATCACAGAATTGTTGCGCAAATACAACAACCTTTTTCCCACAACCTTTACAGAGATGAAAGGCATAGAAGGAGAATTAGGAGAAATGAAGATACCACTCAGACCTGATGCGAGACCCATTAAACAATGACCATATAGATTGAATCCCATATATAAACAAAAAGTTAAAGATGAGATCGATAGGATGCTCGAGGCCGGCATTATCGAACCAGTCGAAGAATTAGAGTGGATAAGTCCGATGGTAGTACCAGACAAGAAACAGGGAAGAGGGATCCAAATATGCGTCGACTTGAGGAAATTGAACGATGCATGCCTACACGACCCATTCCCCATGCCATTCACGGATGAAGTACCCGAGAACATAAGAGGCCACGAAGCCTACTCATTTACCGATGGATTCTCAGGATATCATCAGATTAAGATAGCACAGGAGGATAGACACAAGACCATGTTCGCGACAGAATGGGGATCTTATCAGTATACAGTCATGCCGTTCGGACTGAAGAATGCACCCGCGATCTTTTCTAGAGTAGACATCGCAACATTTAAGGATTTCATACATCAATTCATCGAAGTATACCTGGATGATTGGATGGTCTACAGCCTGTTAAAAAATCACGTGGAAGTGTTACAATTGATGCTAGAACGATGCAGACAGTGCCAAATATCACTAAATATCAAGAAATGCATATTTGGGACACCGTTTGGGATACTATTGGGACACATAGTATGTAAACAGGGTTTGCTAGTGGATCCAGCCAAAATCACAGTCATTGTTAATCTACCAGCGCCAAAAATAGTCCGCCAACTCAGAGCAACGTTAGGACATACGGGATATTATAGGAAATTATCAAAGGCTACGCGCAGATTACAACGCCAATGGAAAAATTGTTAAGGAAGGATACAAAGTATCAATGGAACGAAAAATGCCAACACGGTCTGGATACCCTAAAGGAGAAGATGGTCACTGCACCAATATTGGTATTTCCAGATTGGGAGAAGACATTCCATATACATGTAGATCCATCAATGATCGCACTCAGATCTATCTTGGCGCAACCAGGAGAAGGAGACTTGGACCACCCGATAGCATTTGCAAGTAGAAAATTATCAAATTCAGAACAGAATTATAACACGACAGAAAGAGAGGGCCTAGCTATGGTTTATGCACTACAAAAGTACAAACATTACCTACTGGGAAAACACTTTAATATGTTTACAGATCATTCAACCTTGAAATACCTAGTCAACAAGCGAGTGTTGGGGGGGGATAATTTGTCGATGGTTATTACTATTTCAAGAATTTGACTTTGAGGTAATAGTTAAACTAGGAAAAATGAATGCAGGGCCTGACCACCTATCGAGGGTCACAAATGGAGAGGAACCAACGAATTTAGAAGACAACTTTCCAGATGCACAACTATTCTCAGTACAGATTTCTGACGATCATTTCACAGAGATCATCCAGTACTTAAACGCATGTACTGCGCCACAAGAATATACCACTACGCAAAAGAAGAACCTGGTAGTCCACACAACTAAATATCAATTGATCGCAAGGCATATATACAATATGGGCGCAGATAGCATCTTACGAAGATATGTACTAGCCCACGAACGACCAAGAATTTTAGCAGAATCCCACGAGGGAATAGAAGAAGGACAATATGCGGGTAAAACTACCATGAAGAAGGTGCTATGCGTAGGACTATGGTGGCCAACGATCCACAGAGACTCGAAAGAATACTGTCAGCAATGCGACATCTGTCAAAGGGTAGGCAAACCCAATAGAAGGGACAAGATGCCACTACAACCACAAGTGACATTTCAAGCATTCGACAAATGGGCGATATACTTCGTGGGACCTATTAACCCACCAACCAAAAGAATGGGGGAGAGATACATTATCACCATGACGGAATACCTAACAAGATGGGTGGAAGTCGCGCCATTAAAAGATTGCAGTGCAGAGACACCTGCACACTTTCTGTTTGAACAGGTAATTACTAGATTTGGGTGCCCAATAATTTTGATGAGCGAACAAGGAACACACTTCATAAACAACACCATCTGAGCGATGTTGGAAGAGTTTGAAGTTCATCACCAGAAAAGCACACCGTATCATCCATAGGCAAATGGCACGGTAGAAGCCTTCAACAAAATCCTAGAAAATGCCTTGACAAATATATGCAACGTCAACAGGGATGATTGGGATCTCAAGGTACCAACAATACTATGGGCGTATAGAACTACATGTAAGAAGTTGTCTGGACACACACCATTCAAACTAGTCTATGGTCAAGAAGCAGTAATTCCATTAGAATTTTTAATACCCAGCCTACGTATAGCAACCATTACACAAATGACAGAATGAGACACAGTACAGGAAAGACTGAATCAGTTACTATCAATGGAGGAAGACTGAATCTTGGTAGGATTCCATCAACAAGTACATAAAGCAAGAGACAAAGCTTGGCACGACTGCCACATCAAGAGGAAGACGTTCAAGGAAGGAGATCTAGTATTACTCTACGATAGTAAAGCATTACAGCACCCAGGAAAGCTGAGAATGCATTGGCTAGGACCATACGAGGTAAAAACTATCACGGATGGAGGAGTTGTACAGTTAAGAGATCTAGAGGGCACAGACCTCAGAGGAATGGTGAATGGGATCAACTGAAGCTATATAAGGACAATCGACCACCCACCGCGTAGTTAAAAAAAATGACCGAAAAGATAACAACCATAGCGAAAAAGGAAACACGCGGGAAAGACCGGCAAAAGCAGACTGACAGGACAACAAAAAGAAGAGTTAATAAAGGAAAGGACGAAGGGGATGCCACATTAAATGTGCCAACTGGAGACAACAGAGCAGGCATAATGGCAAGTACGAAATCATCGCAGATACATTGAACCTACAATTATGGTGCATTAATCACACGAGGGAGGAAAATGTCCTTGACAAGATTCATGGAGAGCCCATACAACACATGAGCACAACAATAGTTAGTCTATTCGTGGATGGAGAATAGGGAAAGAGTGATAGCAACAAGAAAAAACAAAGAGAAGCCAAAGAACGCACCAAATCCATTCAAACCCCGCAAATCTTCGACAGATACCATTATGGCACCACAGAAGCTCGCAAAACTAGGCCCTACAGCTATATCAACCAGGGCTCAGACAAGGTCGCAAGGACCACCGGAAGAAAGGGAACAACAGCCCCCAGAAATCATCGATATTGACAAAATCCCATCGCCAGAGGAAATTCTAGTAGAGTCTACAACCATACTTGAGGAGGCCCCAAAGCCACAAACAGAGGCCAGGGAATATGATACACCAGCAGCAACGCATGAGCCCCAACACAAGGAAGAAGAAACCCACCAGGAAATACCACAAAAGAACATCGAAGAAATCGTAGGAGCCACTAGAAGTGCATAGAACCCGTATGCAGCAGTGCAACCAGACACCCCACAAGGACCCATCCTAGATTCTTTTTCGGCCGAGCCGACGGGGAATATGGCCACGACTTGGGAAGAATGGATGGCGAAGGAGAAACCGGAATCTGTTGGAACCTCGAACCAACCACGATGACAAGAGGACCGAATTCAGATACCAAGCTCACCCCGAAAGAAACTAGCCACAGAGATTGTGCTACTTCACATACCAAAGGGAGTATAGGTGGACCCACAGTTATTAGGTCATGTCTGGAAGCTCAGTTTTTTAGACCATGACATAGAAGACAAAACTAAATATCTAGAGCTTGCATCGCAGGATTTTATGCAAAAAATAGTCGTGAACCAACTCCATTACTCAGCCACACCAGTGGGTGACTGGACTAGACATAACATGAATTCTAGGGTTGTTGAAGATACCACACTTTGGAAGAGGCCAATATGTGATGGCATGTTTCAAACAACTGTTATAAGTTACACATGGAGGGGATATATGGATGGAAAAACCCGTCAACATAACGGTCGAACCTATCACGCAAATAACAGGCTTACCCACCAGGGGTATGGATCCCACACTGATCCTAGATGATAAGTCCAAGGAAAAAGCATTGGCAGAAGAGATGAAAAAGAATACGACACTGACAGGGGGAAAAGAGGCATTATAATTAAATGGATCAACAATGCTACAACACAATTGGGCGCAAAGATCTTAGCCTGCAAACTGCTACGAAAATGCTGCAAAGAATAAGTACTGGCAGGAGTCATTGTTGTGGTAGCTCAGTGCGCAAAAGGCACCTTCATGAGCTGGGCGCCATACCTATCAAACTTGTTCCAAATAGACTGCAAATATGTGCAGGACGCAAGTACAGAATTTCATTACGCATGGCTGATCACTCTCATAGCTTTCATGGGATGGCGAGAACCGGAATACGTCGTTTTTTCTACCACACCACAACCAGGGGGAGCAAGATATCACATCCTAAGAGCTAGGCCACTAGCCAAGCAGAAGAAGGAGAACAAAATTGTATTCAAAGCATACCTATGTGAGATACAAGAATCCATCGACCGAGCATGGAGAATAACACCAGAGGTTGTCACACGATATAGGGACATCGCTAATTTATGGGCTAGGCGACAAGCCACGTGGATAAAACCAAGGCAAGACCCAGATAAATAGTGGCTACAGATGCGCTACTGTGTCACCGAGGGTGATATCGACATGATCATCAATGAATGGCCTGATGAATGGAGAATCCCAACTATACCCAGAGGAGTACCGACACAAACAACAAAAGGAGGGGCTGCGTAGGCGAAGACACAACCTCCACAAATCCCAGTACCCAAGAGACAAAGAACGGGCCAAACCAAGTCAAATTAGGCAGACGATGGCTCACAACAGCCAAGGACCCAGAAGGGAGGAACAAAAACCACCCAGCCGACCAATGGACAGAAGAAACCGGCTGAGGAGCACAGGAAATCGTACCAAACCCCATCACACAGGAACCAGGGGGGGCTAAGAGACCAGCGACACAGGATGTAGGTGTGCGCAAGAAAATGAAGGCACAATGACCACCACTGAATTACATAATCATGAAGGATGATGGAGAGATGATTTCCAGGATGGTCCAAGACTTCCTCGCAGAAGATTTCGATCATGCCACGCACCACCGGGATGAACTGCAGAAGGAACTGTCAGAAATGGGACAGCTCCTTAAGAAATTCAGGGAAGCCCAGATCACGAGTACCAGTAAAGGCACATATCCATCGATTGCACAATCCACAGAAAGGGTGGAGGTAGGAGAACGTGACCCAGTTCTTCTGATACCACATGCACATTCCACGGTCTACATAAAGCCTAACATGCTGCAAATGGATGAAATTGTGGGACATACACCACTGAAGGATTTGGATCATATCCAATTGGTCTTGACATGGATGCCATCAAATGCATTACACAAACTACATGTGAGCATTGACCACGAGATGCAGGCTCGAGCACATAAAAATTTAGTCGATCTACAACAAGCAACAAAGAAGCGGGAAGCTCTGGAAACCAAGGAGGAGAAAGAATGCAGAAACGAGCTAGAGCACAGAGTGGAAGAAGTTTTCAGGAAACTTCCAACTACTGCACAAGGAAATGAACTCCCAGCCACAGAGAAAATTGACAAGATTGCGTAGTCAATTGATTAGTATCAAAAGGAGATTGAGACTCTCTGTGGATAAATTAGATTGACAACTCCACCACCAGTGAAGGCGTAAAGGAAGCAGGAAGCAACAATGCAGCTGCAGGATTTGGAAACACAGGTCAACATGGTAACCAACTTGTTGGATAAAGTAGCACAACTGTGGACAAGGCTGGAAGAGGATCCACAAGTCCAACATTGGGACAAGGAGGAGGAAAGGATCAATGCAACGATCCAAGAACTCAAGCAATGACAGAAGACCATACCAATCCCCGAATGAGTCAAGGGAACACAAGAGATGAAGAAGATACAGGCATAACTTATCACTACGCAAACAGAGAAACAGGAGCATCAGGCTCAAATAGAACCGTTGTAGGAATGACTAGTAGAAGAACTTGCGCAGATAGAAGAAGCCAGAAACAAGACAACACAGACTCAGCTAGAATGCACAGGACTGATGAGAAAGGAAGTGGCAGCTCAGACAATCGACACCATCAAGGAGAGAACTGCGCAGGCACTGACAAAAGCAACAAAGTTGCAGGAACAGTTCCAGACGATCACCAAGGAGATCGAGGAAGAACAAAGAAACTAGGTGACTCGGGATGAATCACATGTCAGTGCTGGGGGCATGTTGGCACTAGGCCGAAGAGGAAAGAAGAATGATCATGGGAAAGAAAGCGTGCAAAAAACTGAAGTAACAACTAGCAGAAGAGCAGCATGTGCACATGCAAGAAAGCGTGCACAAAGGAAAGCGACAACTGGAGGAAGAGTAGCACGCGTATGGGAGAAAGAACTAACATAAGAAGGGTTAGGGTTTTTGTAATATTTTGAAAGAGGCTGAAGAGCCTAGAATGTATAAATATAGATACGAAAGTACCATATAGGAGAGTTCGTTAGTAATTGTTAAGGATTTTTTCTATAATGTTCTGAGCGACATAAACTAATTTGTAAGTTGTTGAGAAGAAGAGACCCAAGGAGAGGTAGATCTGAGGATTAGACCGCAGGCCATGGAGCCTGGTGCGATCTAGTTCACCTTGCATAGATCTTACCCAGTTTTGTGGAGGATTGTGAGCGCGAGGTGATGGAAATGTAGAACTATTATAATACAAAAGCCAAGAGCCAAATCTTTATGGACGTAGCCCAGGAGGGGGTGAACCACAGTAACTCTCGTATAATGTGTTAAATGTATGCATGATTCTTCTTTCTTTCAGCAATGGATGGTTAAACTTGATTAATGGGTTAATACTTGGTTATGAATCTGCTTATAGTTAACTTTAATTAACCTGTGGGATATTCATATGTGAATCAAAGGAATAAGTACTCTCCCTTATGGCTCGCAGTATCTGACCATATCTGAGAAACCCCTATCCCATGTTCTGTCCTAGGCTGTAAACACCTGAGTCTTACAACCACCCATTTAAAGCTATCTCAGGTGAGACTGTGCAACGCTTTCTGGCGTTGTGTTGCCTTCTGGTTTACCAGGAGGGCCGATAGTTTTAAAGGCTTTGTTGGAACCCTGAGTGACATGAACCATGGGTCAATAACTCAGACAAGCCCCAAAGGGAAGAAGTAACCAACAATCTTGGTTATTGAGTCACCAAACTTTCTGCAACTCTACAACAACCATTTAAATGCAAAATTTGACATTCCAAGTCAAATTTTAACTTTACAACTCTACATATTTACTCGATTAAACATCTTAGACAGATCCGAATCATTTAAACTTGAATTATCCTCACAAATTTGGGGATTTTTCTCTAATTATCCATTTTTCCCCAAATTCACACAGACCAAAATCTATAATGACAAATTTCACCAATTCTCTCTGGTTGTGGCCCATACAAGCCTGGTGTTTGAACCAGAGATCCGATACCATTCTGTAATGTACCTAATACCCATGTTGAGTCCCATCACTACAGAAAATAACTTAGCCTGCTAAAAATGAATAAGAAATGCCCCATACATATAATAGGAAACCAAGGGGCAGCAGGCCCATAGAAAACTACAACATTCAACATGATGATTTATCCATGCATCTACAACATTATGAATGCACGAAAACCCAACAAAACATAACGCAACATTCATATATCATTTACATAGCAGAATAATCACAATAAAACAACATAAACACATATATGTTTATAAATGTAATTCGACTAGCTACATACAAAGGATGAACCTCCCAACCATATGTGTTGTTGTTTGTATTCTATCAATAATAGGCCAACCCGAGTTGAGGCTATGAGTCCACAAGGAGATCTATCCCTCTGGTTTTCCACTCTCCACACTTAGCAACCCAAAAACCAGTCTCTACTCCTACAACTGTTCCAATCCACCAGCTCTCTCTTCCCCATAACATGCACAACCCGAGGAATGTACCCCCTTCACTGCTCACAATCTGATCCAAGTGGATATCAGTGGCCACCCACCTTTTCAAACTGGCTCAAAACAGTTTTCTGGCAATTTTGGTAATTTACGATTTTTAGCAGTTTTTCGGGTCCTGAACTTCCGGAGCTGTTTTGAGGCCCTAAATGACGTTTTTTGGGAAAACATGGAGTAACATGGTCTAACGTTCAATGTTGCTCACATAGAAGTTGTAGTCCTCGAATAGATCTTTCTAACAGTGCATCGAGCACCCCAAATGGAGATTGTATGCAAAAGTTACGCCCCTGAGAAGTTGACGTATCAAATACCCCCATCGGGGCCCGCAAACCTTTTGGATTTTCATCTTCCGGGGTTAGGGTTTGGGATTTTACTTATGTTAAAAAGGCCCTTAGAGCCTCATTGTAAAAAAAATAATCTTTTTGCAAGTGCGAGTAGCCGTCACATCTCTTCTCAGAGATGAACTTCCACCATTCTAGCGAGTCTTTCACTCTGTATTTTTACAGTCTCTGTACATTTCTTTCATTAATAGAAATCATGTATTAATGTATATTTGTGTTTATGGTTGCATCTTTGATACATTTATGTTACATTATTGGATATCCACAATATCTCGGTGCATTTATTTATTATATCTCCGCTCTCATTTCGTGCCAAAAATAATCCAGATTAGTGGTATCAGAGCAGGCTGCTCTTGATCATTTTTCAGTGCATGTCCCCGACGAGGTCCGAGTATAGAAAGTTGGGTCTTGAGCTTGTCTCTCTTGAGGACAATCGCTCTCGAACACCCAAGAAACCCTCAATGGCGAAAGAAAATAAAAATGATGGAGCAGACGATCCTATCAATATGTTTCTTGAGCAGGCTCTCACGCGACAGAGGGACGAAATGATGGAGAATTTTTTCCACATCCTTCAACGCCTGTCGATAGCATCATGCACATCTTCATCAAGCGGCCACTTTGGAAGCACCTCGCCTTTCAAGGTACAAGTTAATTTTGATATTCCTATATTTGAAGGACAAATAGATGCAAAAGCCCTAGACAAATGGTTAAACCTGCTAGAAACGATCACCTTCGTACTCCTTAAAGCTCTCCCTCATGTCAAACATTGGTGGGAAACTTACTAGGAGCAAAGTTCCACAAAGGAGTCTGGAATATATGGGGCTAAGCCCACTTGGGATTTTTTTTTGGATGCGGTAAAGGAACAATATTACCATGTTGGAAACTATGAGGATCAGTACATGAGATGGAACACACTGCGGCAAGAGAGGGGCCAAGCAGTTTCAGAGTTCACCAATACCTTCCATAGCTTGCGCACCAACCTGGGTATCAAAGACTTCGAGCGACATTTGGTTCTGAAATATCGCGAAGCTGTACACAGATACATCCAAACTGAAATGGATTTTTTGGACATCTCATCACTCGGTTCTTCTTATCGATATGTTGTTAAAATCGAGCAGAAGTTTAAGTACCAGAACAAACGGGAGTTCAGATCTGCAAATCCGCAACAACCAAAGTATGAGAAAGATGACCCTAAAAAACAGCTTCCTGAAAACCAATCTAAGCCACAGGAAAAAAATGGTCACGGGAAGACAAAGAAGGACACCGAAAAATGGTGCCATTTCCACAAAATCCCTTGTCACAACACCGATGAATGTCACTCAAAACAGTCATTGGTGGTCGAGATCAAAGACAAGGAGCCAAACCCTAATTCAGAATCTGATTCTAAAAATACTAGTAAAAGACAGATCATCGACGAAGACCCCACTGTTATTGTCGCGACCACAACAATTCAACCAGAAGAACCAAGAGATCCTGAAGAGGGGGAGTGCCTTTTGCATTCACTGATGTGGGTGAAGGGGACCCCGCTACATTTTATTGTTGATAGAGGAAGCCAGAAGAACATGATCTTAGCATAGGTCGTCAAACAGTTGGGATTGTGGACAAGACCACACCCGGAACCATACAACATCGGGTGGCTTCACCAAGGACGAGATCTTTGTGTCAGCCAGTAGTGTCGATTGTCATATGACATCCAACTCTTCAAGGATGAGGTGTTATGTGATGTTTCCCCACTGGATGTCTTTGATTTTCTCTTGGGCCAGCCATATATATGGAAGTGCCATGCTATTTATGAGTCTCGAACCTGTAGTGTCATTGTTACTTTGGGGGGTCATCTCTACAGAATACCAGAGGTAATTCTGACTATTGTCCCACCTAAAAAAGTGTTGTGAGGTAGTATCTCGTACTACAAAAATTATCTTTTTCACAATCTGTTCAAAAGGTGAATAGAAGGATACTGCAACCACTACAGCCTCAGCCCAAGAACCTTCTATCCAACAGAAGCAGGTCGACAAGATTGTGGCAAAATGCAAAGATTCCTTCTGCATACAGTCATCTCATGTATCCAGATTGGTTAAAAAGGTCCAACCCTTCCAGCCACAGGTTCGTGACAACCTTCAACAAACCAAGCAGCACGACGTCTCCAACAAGGCAAGCAACTCACCAAGATTCAAATTCAACAATCGCTTTCCCCTCTCCCCCGGGAACTCAATGCAATGGAGACCATTGCTTCCTAAGGAGGGAGGATTGATATAGGTGGATATCGGTGGCCACCCACCTTTTCAAACTGGCTCAAAACAGTTTTTTGGCAATTTTGGCAATTTACTATTTTTAGCAGTTTTTTGGGTCCTGAACTTCTGGAGCCGTTTTGAGGCCCTAAACGACTTTTTTGGGAAAACGGGGATAGATATTGTATTCCTCAAATAGATCTTTCTAACGGTTTATCAAGCGCCCCAAACAAAGATCGTATGCAAAAGTTATGCCCCTAGGAAGTTGACATATCAACTACCCCCATCGGGGCCTGCAAACCTTTTGGCTTTTCATCTTCCGAGGTTAGGGTTTTGGATTTTCCTTATGTTAAAAAGGCCCTTAGAGACTAATTGTAAAAAAAATCATCATCTTGCGAGTGCGAGTAGCTGTCACATCTCTTCTCAGAGATAAGCTGCCACCATTCTAGCGAGTCTTTCACTCTATATTTTTATAGTCTCTGTACATTTATTTCATTAATAGAAATCGTGTATTATTGTATCTTTGTTTTTATGGTTGCATATCTAATACATTTATGTTACATTATTGGATATCCACGATATCTCTATGCATTTATTTATTATATCTCCGCTCTCATTTTGTGCTGAAAATAATCCGGATCACAATCGCTCAAGTTGTACCATTCGATTATCATGGATTCCAGTGTAGTCGGTTGGACAAGAATATCTTAGCTAGGGACTTCATGAACTCTCAGCTACTTCAAGAGTGCTCACAGTTTCCTACAAAGGGCTCTTGATCCATTTCCTCAACAAGAGATGCACTATAGTCTTACAACATGTTTTACGGGCACACATGCCTCATTTCCAGCATATCGCACAACCCGACAATGGATTCCTTCAAGAAAAACATGGTTGGTGCTCTTCCCAACACTCAACTCTTCCTTTGTTGTCCAAAAAATACGGTCTCCATTCTGCATACAAATTTCCCTTCTTCTCCCTTGCTTTATTGACTCTCACTCTTCCCAAAGATGATTGTACTTCATCCCATTCTCCCCAATAACTATGAGATGTAACCTCTCACACCCACCCTCTTACATGAGTTAAATGATTGGCTTCTCATACACTCAATCAACAAATAGAAGGTTTACACAATGATAATAATTTCAGGAATGTGGGTTGGATTAATACCCATGAATAAATCCCCCTTTGGACCCCTCTCTCTCTTGTGGAATCATAGCCCCCCATCGTTTTCATCCCTCTCATATCGCATCCAACAATTACTATTTTTATTAATTATTTCAATGCACATAATATACCATTTGACCTCCGACCACTTTAAACCAATACAATCTCTTTTACCAAAACATCGTCTCACCAACGTAAATCACATTTATACAATTACATTATAATCTGTGGGGATTAAAACTGGGGATGTTATAGGTCCTTGTTCGAATTCTCTTCTACTCCTGAACCATATTTGGATTCTCAACAACTTATTCAACCATCAATTGAAGAAGTGGTCACATCAATGCAACATTTGGCTGATCCCACTCTTCACTTGGAAACTGATGTATCTACCAAACATGTTTTCTTCACTACTAGTTAAGAACCTTCTTAACAAGGGAGAATCCCACTTGCTTCAAACACACTCCCCCCAAGTTCTAGGAGTGTTTCCTTTGATTGGAATAGTATTACTGAGCCTCTCCTTCCTTCTTTTGAACCTTCCAAACAAGGGTTGAATTCGTTCATTAAAAAATTATCGATGTATAGTAGATGAAGGAACATCTGTAATCATTTGATCCTCATCTTGAAAAGCTATGGGTTCTCCCAAGCTTGTGTCAGCTCCCATTTAGTTGTTGGCTTTTAACAAAAAAATTATTGAATCTTTGGGGATTCTTCCTTAGTTTCCTACCATGATACGTGAGAATTTTGTCTTAAATGATATGATAGTGTTGAATATCCCATTAGACATCAATATGATTCTTGGTCATGATTATGTATATGTTTTGAATTATATGGTGTCTACACTCTTTCTAGTGATGCATTTTCCTCACAATGGAAGCATTGTCACTATTGATCAACTTGAATATGATAATCACAATCCTTATTCAACTTTAGACCATGATACCTCATTTTATGTTCCTAGTATTCAGATGGATTCTAACTCGCCACATGCAAACTATGTGGCATCATATCCTAAGTGTTTGGTTCTTCTTAGAACAATTCCTTACACTCATGTTTTCCTTCTTGGGACATGTTCCCAACAATTTATTGAGGTGTCCAGTCAACATCTTCTAACAA
This sequence comes from Picea glauca, assembly GCA_000966675.3. Lineage (NCBI taxonomy): Eukaryota > Viridiplantae > Streptophyta > Pinopsida > Pinales > Pinaceae > Picea > Picea glauca. Next base: position 306,772 of record JZKD02S1674112.1, on the reverse strand, counting down.
TGGTAAAAAAATCTATCCTAATATGGAATATGATGAGCCTACCTTTCCCATTTGGGTGGTCAACTCTCCTAGTTCCCATGATTTCCTAGATATTGAGCTACCTTTGAATAAGGAAATCCTAGAATTCATGTCTATGGTAAATAACCCATGAGAATATGTGCATCATTGATCATTTTTCCTTCCCAAAATGGAATAATTGGTGGTTGACAAGAAGAGTCTTGGTTCAAGATAAGGGTCATTTTTTGGGTCATCTAGTGAAATCCTAAGTCTTGACTTGTTTTAGTATGAGATTCCTATTTTAGAACTTGCCACTGAATTCTCCACTTCAAACCATACTGAACACAATCACCTCATACATTTTCCATGTCTTGACGTGCATCATCAATGAGTTATGTTAGCTCATGAGAATGGTCACCATATTTTTCCTCGTGTAGTTCCTAAAAGTGACTTGGTTACAATCTATTACTGTAATCATGAAAATTCATGAATGTGGAAATTCAATTCTAGGTGGCATGGCCCCAACATGGTGTTCCATACAATTTCGACATCGACCCATTAGTTCAGTGATGATGATAGAAATCCTTGGATCGAGCCTAGAAATGGGATGTACTTTGCGTAAACCATGAAGTTGTGTAATGCTTGTACATGGTGTATTTTAGTAGGTGTCTGTTGCGAGTACTTTTTATTCTTACATGTGGGTTGATTTGGTTCAATTCTTATCATGTTTGGTGCTTGATTTTGATATGTCAATAGGATTCCCTTGGCTTTCATCATAGACACACCCATGGTGAGACTGAGAGGTTATATACGTTGGCTATATATGTTAGCTAACTATGTTGGCACTTGTCTCATTAATTAATCATTAACACAAGCATGCATGTACATAAACATATATTTCTAATCACACCATTTGAAACCATAATTAAGAGCCAAAGCATATGTATATGTAAAGTAGAGAGCTACATCATGATATTTTTTCTATAAGATTTCACTATGCAATTTAACCTTGGGTCTAGTGTCTCTCAATGGTTTTTATAGGACCTGGTGATGTTTTGTTCAATACTTTTTTATGGAAACATTCAATGAACCATGAACTACATGTTTTAAACTAACACATAGGGATAGGATTTTCCTTGCAATACCATCTTGCATTATTAACCATCACGTTTTCCATCACAATGCCTTAGGTTTGATCTCACCAGGTTGTGACATTAAACCTTCGTATTTTCACATAATAATTGTTGTGGTAGTTCCTACTCTTCACGGGTGCCCTAGTTAGCACTTATCTTTTCCATTTGGTGCCCATGCTATGTTTTTTTGTAGGTCCTGGAACCCTTATTTAGACCCACCCTGACTAAAATTTGAGCTGCATACTTCTCTCTTAATCTTTTTCTGGTTATGTACCAAGGGGGTTCCCATCATTACCTATGTTTCTTAATGGTTGCGTATGCATATCATTTCTTATGTCCTAGTGCCTATTGCTATGTTTATGTTCACTTTTATATCATTTACCATCATTGTAGTCAGTCTTGACCTCTTGTTGTTTGCATTAATTTGCCTCCATTTTGTGACCTTTACCCTTGGAGAAAACCACTATTATGAGTGGCCATTAATTTCCTAGTACAATTATTTCCTTTGATTTGTATAGGTCAGTTCCACTCACCTGAAACATAGCTACATGCCATGCAACCACTCATTTTCTCCAAACGAGCTCACTTTTAACTCTTTTTCATGCTCGTAAAACCATGGAAAAGACACTATTGAGCACACTTTTAACTCTTTTTCATGCTCATAAAACCATAAAAAAAACATGATCGAGTATGCTTTTACCTCTTTTTTTCACTCGTAAAACCATGGAAAATACATTATCGAATACACTTTTATCTCTCTTCCATGCTCGTTAAAACATGAATGAGACACTAAAAACAAAAAAGAGGGAGGGAATTATCTCAATCCATATTTAGTAAAGTGGCAACCAATAATTGTTGTCACCCTTAAACATGGCACCTATTTGCATCATTGTATTATAATTGGGTTATAACTTGCCTATGAGTTGTACCATCATTATGAGGCATATACCCCCACTAGTTACTCTTCCAGACACTATGGAGAGTGCTTAAATGCCTTATGAATTTTTTCACTATATAATTGGTCCTCTTGAGTCAGTGCTACCAAGTCATTAGTATGTTGTGTTATATGTTCAAGGAAAGTGAAGCCTAAGTCAACCATTTTGCAGTCTCATTGACCTTTCATGTAGGGCATCCATGTGTGAGTTGTACTTGATGATTCTATCTCTTAACAACATCTCTTGGTGATTGTTTCATGTTGATTAATAGGGGATACATTAAGGCCCTCCTTTGATGGATCTCTTCCTATTAACACTAAAAACATTATCTAGGAAAGGGATCTAGAAACCAGCTAGTACCTTAGAACTTGTAGTCATCAGTGGAATGATTCCTCGCGATCGACGATGGGTTTACCTCATTGACTCCTGATTGATCAATTATACAAGTGTTCAACATCAACCACTCTATCCACGCTCACTAGATTATACTAGGTACCTTGGGGTCCATTTTCATTATTGGTGGGTCTCCTCAAATATATTAACTATATTCCTCAATGAACGATAATCAGATGATTTCTACCATGCTAAACATTAGCTCATCTATTTGCATGTTGTAGAATTATACCATCAATGCAGTTGGATTGAAGACCTTGGGTCTAGGGAGCATCACTCCATTATGCTACCCCTCCCAAGTTGCAATGGAGTATCATTATTTTATGAGTACTTTGAAGACTACACAAGCACTCTCATTGGTGCAAGATATATTCCCAATGTATATTGTGACATAGATTCACATTGTATTTTCTCATGGATATGATCTCTTTGATGACATGGATCCACCATGTAATTTTCATGGCCATAGCCTTGCATATTATTTCATGGATCCACTATGTATTTTTTTGGTTACCATGATTTTTTCTACATCCAAACCACACCTATCCAAATATCTAAGGATCAACTATAGAAAATATGCAACCCCCTCAAGCCAATACTCAAATAGATATGAGAGTAAACTAAGTAAAAATATGAAAATTCTCTCCTACAGGACATAGTCATGTGTTTCCAGTGTGCAACAAGCAACCACTACCTGATAGTCACTCCTTTCTAGTGATCAAAGTGAAATCAATCGATTTTGTTAAGGAAATAGGTGCGACCGTGGGGTAAAATGAGAGATATCGATAGATTTAGCTCAGATCTGAGATATCTTGAGGTTTTAGACACCCAGACAAAGAAAATAGACAGTGCTAAGCTACCAAAATATTTTAGAAAAATAAAAATAACCCATGGAACTTATCAAAACCAAGGAAGAATAACAAGATTTGATCCCCAATGGAGTTTCCAATTATTTTGTAGAGTAATCTCTCCTACATATAGGTGAGAACTCTCACTGATCTGATAAAGATTAGAGACATACAATGGCTATCTATATTTGGATTTTACACTCTAGATATAAGTTGTTCATTCAATTTATACTAATGAGGGTAGGAGGGTAGGCCTTACCTTATTCCAATGTTCATCCTCGTATGATCCCAATTGATGCAATCCCAAGAATCCAATCCCATATCCATCACTCAATTACCTTCACACAATTGAAAAGCAATCCTCCCTCAAACTTATTTGGCTTAAAATAATATGAATAACAATTAGATTTAATCTTCTTTTCTCAAGTGAAATCATATCTACCAATTATTGAAAAGAAATAACAACAATTCACAACCATTGGAGGGGAAAATCCATAGATTTATATAAATAATGAAAGAAAAGTACAACAATACAATGTGATTCCTTGAGACTATCGAGGCACTTTTCTAGCTCAAAGCTCCTTGAGGCATTCCTTAGCCATCTCTCAAAAGAGGATGAACCAACAATGAAATTTGAAGGCATAAGTCTCTCTTTGGTTGTATTTTGGTAGCATAATCCTATCATCAATTGAGCTCCCATACCCCTTGATTTGGCCTACTTTTATAGAGTGTGTTGAGTGCAATCTATGTCGTATAAATTATCAATGATTTAATGTCAACCAGGAGCTCGTAAGCTTAGAGGCACAACACAATATGTGTGAGGATTTGAAGTTGTCTATTCTAAACTACTAAAGCAAAGAACATAAGAATAACATGAATATACAAATGAAAAATTTTACCTACTATATACAACACATAGGTGTATTGGCATCAGTGCATGGGGGCCCTTCCATCCTTCAGTAAGTACACCATAATCTTAACA
>JZKD02S1674112.1:271330-293140 GCA_000966675.3 Picea glauca | reverse complement strand
ACACATGGAAGACAAATTTCAAAACAAATCAAGTTTTGTTTGAGTGTATGGCAATGCCATTTGGGCTTTGTAATGCTCCTACTACATTCATGAGAGTCATGAATGATGTTTTAAGGCATTTTCTTGATGATTATGTGATTGTATAGTTGGATGACATTTTGATATTTAGCAAATCTCATGAAGATCATGTTATGCATGTAAAACAAGTTTTGGATGTCTTAAAGAAATACAATTTGTTTTCGAAGATGTCTAAATGTGAGTTTGGAAAGACCTCACTTGTTTACTTGGGACATATTGTTGGAGGAGGAGAACTGAAAATTGATCATTCCAAGGTCAAATCCATTTTGGATTGGCCCAAGCCCAACAATGTGATAGAGGTAAGAATTGTTTTGGGAGAAACCCAATATTGGAGAAAGTTTATTGTTAACTTTTCTTCAATTGCAGCTCCATTACATGTAGTGACAAGCATCAAGAAAGTTTTCCAATGGGGAGGCAAGCAACAAAAATATTTTGATGCATTGAAGGAGAAGATTAGTTTAGATCCAGTTCTTTCACATCCTAATTTGAGACATCCATTTGAGATCCAAATAGATCCAAGAAATTATGCAATGGTAGCAGCCTTGTTGCAACATGGTAAGCCCATTTGTTTTAATTCTAAAACTTTTAATGGTGTTGTGATTAACTAACCTACTTATGATAAGGAGTTGTATGCATTGGTACAACGTGTGAAAAAATGGAAACATTATTTGTTGGGAAAAGAAACTATCATTCACACAGATCATCAACCATTGCAATACTTACAATCACAAACAAAGCTACATCAAGCAAGGCACTTCAAATGGATGGTTTTTCTACAAAAATTCCACTTGGTTATAAGGTATAAGAAAGGCATTTATAACAAAGTTGTTGATATGATTTCTAAGGCTATTGTTAGTGTTTCATTTATTCTTAAGCATAATTCTACCATGCATGAGATCTATGTTGAACAATATGCTTTAGATGTTGATTTTAAAGAGGTTTATGCAACTTTGTGTCATTCTAACCAAGTTGAGGAATTGGATTACCATGTGCATGATAAGATTTTGTATCATCTTGGCAAGCTATGTATTCCACAGGGTGAAAGAGTCAACATCATAAGGGAAGCACATTCTTCTCTTATTGTTGGCCACTTTGGTGTAGGAAAGACGATGACTAATTTGCAAAGGTATTGTTATTGGCCTAAAATTAATGAAAGTGTTTCAAGATATGTAAGAGAATGTTCTTTATGTGCTACAAGCAAGCTTAGCAATTGAAAGTTGGGTTTGTATACAAGACATGACAAGCATCGTGTTGATCATAGTTTCCAAGTTGGAGATGAAGTTTGGCTTTACATTAGCAAAGAGAGGCTTAAAGGAGAGGGTAAAAAACTAAAACCAATTAGATATGGACCTTTCAAGATTCTTGAAAATATTGGTAACAATGCCTTTCATTTGGATTTGTCTCCTTATATGAAAATGTATGAAGTTGTTAATGTTCAGAATTTTAGATTGTATGAGCCTCCTTTGATTGATGATCAAGGAGAGCATGTTAAGATTCCTTCCATAGATGATTTCTCGCCAGAATATCTTTCAAAACTGCATGAAGATACAATCCTTGACAGGAGGATGAGAACTTCAAAACAAGGGAATGTGGAATACCTTTGGGTTGGTATTAATGGCACAAATCCAAGAAAAGCCAAATGTATTGAGGTTGGAAAGGTGAGGGAACGATACCCTCATATTCAGATAGACTGAAAGTAGTCTTTTGGAGGTCCAAAATCTTCCCAATGGGGAGGAGTGATGCAAGGGATCAAAATATGCTCAAAAATCAAAGTGCTCGGAATTGCTTGAAAACAAACTCGTGCATAGGCCTCGTCCTCATTATCCCAATGCAACTTGAGCGGGTTCAAACAATTGTCATATGGGAGAGATATCGTGTTCTGTCCATTTCCTCAAACATGCAAAAAAAAAATTGACTGTACAGTCCATACAATCTGTACAGTTCACGTGGAATTTGACCGTACAGTCTGTACAATTGTATAGTTGACATGGTAGGGTGATGTGGATTGCTGGCTAGGAATAGGTGCTGGCATGGCAAGGTGATTTGGAACATGAGGTGGACCCATCTAGTGTTGACATGTGGCATGTTTGTGGACCAATGGTATGGTGCCATGTGGCCTAGACATGGGCTGACATGTGGCACCCCATTGTGGTGTAAACATTTGGTTGGAGTCTGCGGGGGTTGAACCCACTACCTTCGAGAGTGGGAGTGTGTTGGCGCAAGCTAGGCCACCATCCCTCCTTCCATTTGAATCGTAACCATATATAACTTCATATGTATTTAAGTTTGAAGCAATGTTCATACGGGCGGAGAAAGGGTTATGGCTTAGCCCCAACCCTTAGTCACACCACTCCCATAAAACCTTTAGCGTGGGGTTCCATATGATAAGTCTGGTATTTACACTAGTCCATCCAGTCAATATCTCTAACCAACGGTCAAGCCATGTCACAGGATTCAATGGTCACTCCACAAGCGCGGGGTCGAGATTTAGCGCTTGGACATGGCCACATGGAGGCCATGTGACTAGGACCTCTGTCAATAAAGGCACTATGCCTCCTAACTGTTTGACAGAATGCCATGAATTGCAGAATGTGCATAGTGTTGGGTTTTTGGCACGAGAAACGATCGTGGACCTAGGTTGTTCACACACAGGTGAGAATTGGAGGCACAGAGACAACAAATAATTGGGAAAACTTCCAGGAAGTGATTCCTATTCAGGTTTTGTCCAAACCCGGTGCAGGAAGAGCCCAGCTAGGGGTTTTTGGATGTTCTGGAGCCATTGAATCCATCTATTTTTCATTCTAAGCATTGTAGAGCACTGATTTTTACACTTTGAGAATTAATGAAAATGATCCATTGGAAGCTGGACTAGGAGATGTAGCCCAAGAGAGGGGTGAACTCCTTTATCATTTTGTTGTGTTAATTTGTTTGCTTTGATGGTTGTTATGTCTGTTTATGCTGCTTATGATCAAGTAAAAACTCATTAAGTTTTATGTGTTTGTAACTTGATCCTATTACCCAAGAACATATAATTTACACTTGCAATTTTAAAGAGACTCAAGCCTTTTCATTTTCAGATCAAGTTGGTATCAGATCATAGGTTTTTGAAGGTTTGATTGTTTGCAAGTGTTTTTTTTTTCCGATGCTTACAAGGTTGAAGCTCACAAGAGGAGAATGTCAACTTGTAGAGCCAAGTTATCAACTTTCAAGAAGGAGAACAACACATTTAACTCAAGCTTCAAGGAGACATTCACCAAGTATGGCTCATGAGGAGAGTCATGAAACTCCTACTTTAGAAGAGGAAACTTTCAAAAAGGATTTTTATGATATGACTGAAATGGTGAAAGTTTTATTTGAAGAAAGGAATGGAAGATTGCAAGGTGAAAGTTCAAATCCTCCAAGGGGTAAAGAAGATAGTGGTGATAAAACTCCAAAAGGAAATGGAGGGAATGGTGATACTCCACCTCCTTCACCTCCATATTCCACTTCTTCTACCATTTCAAAACCACCTCCAAATTCTCCAAAAGAACATGGTAAAATTCCTCCACAAACTCCTTTTCTTAAGCTTGATATTAAGTTTGAATTGCCTATGTATAATGGAGAGGTAAATGTTGAGAAATTGGACAACTAGATTCATAAGATTGAAGTGTATTGTAGGATAAAAAGAATCAAAGATGATGAAACTAAGATTCAACTTGCTTCTCTTAGATTGGAAAGTGCAGCACTCATTTGGTGGGAAGCCAAAACTCAAGAGGACATGAAGAAACATGGTAAAGTTCTATCCTCTTGGAATGATTTCATTGTTGCAATTAAAAGACAATTTTATCCATTAGCATACATGCAGAAAGCTATTACGGATTAACAAAACTTTAGACAAGCTAAAGCGAAAAATGTGCAAAGCTACACTTAAGAATTTATAAAAAGAGCTTTGGTTTTGGGTATAGATTTATCTTCTCAAGAAACTTTACTCAAATACATTGGAGGTTTACATAGATACTTGAGACACACAATAATTATGTTTAACCCTTCGAATCTAGATGAAGTTTCTGTACATGCAACTCATTTAGAAGAAAGAGGAATGAATGAACCTCAAGAGGGCAACAAGAAGCCATTTGTTAATGGAGACAAGGGAAAGAGGAAATTCAAGGGAAATGGAAGAAAGAATGCCTCAGTAGGGAAAGAGGGAGAAAAAATCACCTGTAAACATTGTTCAAAAGATGGCCATGATGAAGACCATTGTTGTAAACTTCATCCTGAAAAGAGATCCAAAAAGTTCAACCATAAGGGGAAACCAAAGACTACTACAACTACACAACATGGTTTAGGTTCTGATTCGGGTGATGAAACAAATATTATAGCCATGGGTTTTCAAGGTAAGGACTCTATTGCAAGTACTAGTTCTTCAAGTAGTAGTAGCCTTAATGAAACTCAACATGAAAAAGAAAGAATAAATATTTTCCACATAAGGGTTATTTCGAAGCATACCAAGATAGATACTCTTTTTTATACTGGATCTCAAGAAAACCTCATATCTGAAGACACTCTCAAGAAATTAAAATTGGAAACTACTCCACATCCTAAACCATACCCTCTAGGATGGATATGTGACAATTCGAAATTGCATGTGACAAGAATATGTAAAATTAGATCTTCCATCACTGCAAACTTTATAGATGAGGTAGAGCTTGATGTTATTCCATTGGATATTTGTGGTATTGTGTTGGGAATCCCATATTTATATGATAGGAGATCCATATTTCATCGGCATGAGAACAAGTATCATTTGTTTAAAAATGGATTTGAGTACATTGTTAGAGAACATACAAAGAAGTTGAATTTGTCACTTGTAAATGCTGGACAAATGAAGAAATTAGTCAATGCTAGTAAGAACTTTTTCCTCTTGATGATCAAACCCAAAGACAATGTTGAAAAAGAATATTTCCAAGGTTGTGATGCAAATTTGAAATCTTATTTATATGAGGTTGTTAACCAATGTGATGAGATGTTTCAAGAACCAAAAGGATTTCCTCCAAAAAAGGGTATCCAACATGAGATATAATTGCAGCAAGATTGTCCTCTTCCAAGCATTGGTATGTACATGATGTCATTCATGGAGAATACTGAAATTAAAAAAACAAATCCAAGAGTTGCTTGACAAAGGGGTTATCATGCCAAGAACATCTCCATGTGGGTCACCAATTGTTTTAGTGCCAAAGAAAGATAGCACATGGCGCATGTGTGTATATTTCAGAGCCTTGAACAAGATTACGGTAAAGAATCATTATCATCTCCTTAGAATTGATGATTTGCTTGATCAATTGAAAGATTCTAAGTATTTTACTAAGTTGGACTTGGGAAGTGGATATCATCAAATTAGGATTGTTGAAGAAGAAACATGGAAAACAACATTCAAAACAAAGAAAGGTTTGTTTGAGTGGTTGGTGATGCCATTTGGGCTTTGTAATTCTCCTACTACCTTCATGAGAGTCATGAATGATGTTTTAAGGGATTTTCTTGATGCTTGTGTGATTGTATACTTGGATGAAATTTTGATATTTAGCAAATATCGTGAAGATCGTGTTATGCATGTAAAGCAAGTTTTGGATGTCTTAAAGAAAGAAAATTTGTTTTTGAAGATGTCTAAATGTGAATTTGGAAAGACCTCACTTGTTTACTTGGGACATATTGTTTGAGGAGGAGAACTAAAAATTGTTCCTTCCAAGGTCAAAGTCATTTTTGATTGGCCCAATCCCAACAATGTGACAGAGGTAAGACGTTTTTTGGGAGAAACCCAATATTGAAGAAAGTTTATTGCTAACTTCTCTTCAATTGCAGCTCCATTACATGCAGTGACAAGCATCAAGCAAGTTTTCCAATGGGGAGGCAAGAAACAAAAAGATTTTGATGCATTGAAGGAGAATATTAGTTCAGCTCCAGTTCTTGCACTTCCTAATTTGAGACATCATTTTGAAACTTTTAATGGTGTTGTAATTAACTATCCTACTTATGATAAGTAGTTGTATGCATTGGTACAAAGTGTGAAAAAATGGAAACATTATTTGTTGGGAAAAGAAACTATCATTCACACAGATCATCAACAATTGCAATACTTACAATAAAAAACAAAGCTACATCAAGCAAGGCACTTCAGATGGATGGGTTTTCTACAATAATTCCACTTGGTTATAAGGTATAAGAAAGACATTTATAACAAAGTTGTTGATATTATTTCTAGGACTATTGTTAGTGCTTCATTTATTCTTAAGTATAATTCTACCATGCATGAGAGCTATGTTGAACAATATGCTTTAGATGTTGATTTTAAAGAGGTTTATGCAACTTTGTGTCATTCTAACCAAGTTGAGGAATTGGATTAACATGTGCATGATAAGATTTTGTATCATCTTGGAAAGATATGTATTCCACAAGGTGAAAGTGTCAACATCATAATGGAAGCACATTCTTCTCTTATTGGTAGCCACTTTGGTGTAGGCAAGACGGTGGCTAATTTGCAAAGGTATTGCTATTGGACTAAAATTAATGAAAGTGTTTCAAGATATGTAAGAGGATGTTCTTTATGTGCTACAAGCAAGCCTAACAATAGAAAGTTGGGTTTGTACACTCCACTTCCTGCTCCTTCTCGTCCTTGGGAAAGCATTTCCATGCACTTTGTAGGAAGTCTACCTATGTCTAAAAAGAATCATGATTATCTTTATGTTGGTGGTTGACCATTTCAGCAAAAGGTGTATTTTGATGCCTTGTAATAAGCATGTTACAGTGGAACAAACAACACAAATGTTCTTTCAGCATGTTTGGGTACATTTTGGGTTCCCCAAATCCATTATTTTTTATCGAGATTCTCGATTTATTGGGAAATTTTGGTCAAGCTTATGGGCACTCATGGAAACCAAGCTGAAAAAGAGCACAACATTTCATCCCCAAATGGATGGTCAAACAGAAGTGGTGAATAAAACAATAGTGCATCGTCTTTGTGGTTATTGCAGCAAGCATCCTAAGCTTTAGGATGAGCACTTACACTATATTCAACATGCTTACAACTAGGCTAAGCACTCTTCGACTCAAACATCTCCATTTGAGGCATGTTTTGGTTATTTACCAAAATATCCTTTAGATTTTATCTTTGGGAAATATATTGTTATTGATGGTCAATATGACATTGAGAGAGAAAAAAAGTTCATTGAACAAATTCAGTTGGTGCATCAAATGGTACAAGAACAGTTGGAAAATATCAAAGCCAAGTACAATACAAGACATGACAAGCATCGTGTTGATCACAGTTTCCAAGTTGGAGATGAAGTTTGGATTTACATTAGAAAAGAGAGGCTTAAAGGAGAAGGTAAAAAACTGAAACCAATTAGATATGGACCTTTCAAGATTCTTGAAAATATTGGTAACAATGCCTTTCATTTGGATTTGTTTCCTTATATGCAAATGTATGTAGTTGTTAGTGTTGATAATTTGAAATTGTATGAGCCTCATTTGATTGATGATCAAGGTGAGCATGTTCAGATTCCTTCCATAGATGATTTCTCTCCAGAATATCTTTCATAACTGCATGAGGATACAATCCTTGATAGGAGGATGAGAACTTCAAAACGAGGGAATGTGGAATACCTTCATGTTAGTATTAAAGGTACAAATCCACGCAAATCCAAATGGATTGAGGTTGGAAAGGTGAGGGAAATGTACCCTCATCTTAAAATAGATTGAAAGTAGTCTTTTGAAGGTCCAAAATCTTCCCAATGGGGAGGAGTGATCCATGGGATCAAAATATGCTCAAAAATAAAAGTGCTCGGAATTGCTTGAAAAACAAATCGTGTGTAGGCCTCGTCCTCACGGTCTCAACACAACTTAAACAGGTTCAAATAGGCATCATATACGAGAGATATCACGTTTTTTCCATTTCCTCAAACATGCAAATTTTTTGATGACTGTACAATCCATACAATCTGTACAGGCCACGTGGTAACTGACCGTACAGTCTGTACAACTGACATGGTAGGGTGACATGGATTGATCAATGGGAAGAGGTGATGACGTGGAAAGGTGATGTGGCACATGAGGTGGACCTATCCAGTGCTAACACATGGTGTGTTTGTGGAACAATGGTATGGTTCCACATTTCCCAAACATGGGCTGCCACATGGCAGCCCTCCGTGGTGTAAAATTTCGGTTGGAGTCTGCGGGGGTCGAACCCACGACCTCTGGTGGTAGCGTGTTGGTGCAGGTTAGGCGACCAACCCGCCTGCCATTTGAATATTAACCATATATAACTTCATATGTATTTAAGTTTGAAGAAATGTTCATACGGGCGGAGAAAGGGCTGGGGCTTATCCCCTTAGTCACACCAATCCCATCCAACCTTTAGCGTGGGGTTCGATATGATAATTATAGTCTTTACACTAGTCCATATGGCCAACATATCTAACCAATGATCAAGCCACATCATGGGATCCAACGGTCAGTTCATAAGCGTAGGGTCTGGATTTAGTGCTTGGACGTGGCCACATGGAGGCCATGCAACCAGGACCTCCGCCAAGAAAGGTGGTATGCCTCCTAACTGTTCGACATAATGACATGAATTACAAAATGCGCACGGTGCTAGGATTTTGGCACAGGAAACACCCGTGGACCTAGGTTGTTCACACACAGGTGCGAATTGGAGGAGTAGAGACAATAAAGAATTGGGAAAATTCCAGAAAGTGATTCCTATTCATATTTTGGCCAAACCAGGTGTAGGAAGAGCCCAGATAGGGGTTTTTGGATGTTTTGGAGCCATTGAAGCCATCTATTTTTCATTCTGATCATTCTAAAGCATTTATTTTTCCACTTTGATGAAAATGATCCATTGGAAGCTGGACTAGAAGATGTATCCCAAGAGAGGGGTGAACTCCTTTATCATTTTGTTGTGTTAATGTGTTTACTTTGACGGTTGTTATGTCTATTTATGTTGCTTATGATTAAGTAAAAAATCATTAAGTTTTATGTGTTTGTAACTTGACCCTATTACCCAAGCACATACAATTTACACTTGCAATTTTAAAGAGACTCAAGCCTTTTCATTTTCAGATCAATGAAAATAGGGATAAATGTAAGATGGTGTTCCATGGGGAAATTCAAGTTCATTGATGTATTGTGATGATGTGGTAGGTTTTGATATGAACTGTGAAGAAGATGATGATTATTATACTAAAATCATCAAACATGAAGTAGAAAATGAAGAAAGAGCCTTGGAGGACATGCCCGTGAAGGCATGGAAATTATTTGATGACTTTGATGTTTGTGCATGTGAAAGTACAAAGGAAGAAGAAAACAACAAGTCTAATGCTATAGGTGAAGAAGAAAACAAATATGTTAGTGTTGCAAGTGAATGATAGGACATCAGTGTTGTTGACCTTGAATTGAAATTTGATGAATTTAATGAAGACTTTGCAGGTCTGAGAAACATTCTTGAAATTGTAATTGAAGTTGAAGAAGATTTTGAAGAAGAGTTCATAGCTCATGATGACGTTGTGAGAGAGGAAATCAAGCAAGATAATGATCAAATAAAAGATTTTGAATTTGAATTAAAATTTGATGAAGAGGAATTTATTGATGAGAATGAAATGATTAGGGTTAATAAACAAATGAAGTTGATTGATGATTTTTTGAATGGATAAAGCAATTAGGCTCGAGTTGTGAACAATGTAGACGATGAGTTTGTTGTTGTAGTAGTTGAGGATAAGGAATCTATAGTGGTGATGAAGGTTTACATGTAAATTGAATAATCTACAGAAAAAAATGGCCTTGAAAGCTATAGAAGGTGAAGGTAAAAAATGGGAAGATACCATAGCAAGTGTGTGTGTAAAGGAAGGTTCTTACATCAAAGAGAAAAAACATGATTTTGAGGAAAAAGTACGTATTGATGATGGGCATGAAGACATGTATATGAACACCGCCTTATCAATAGTGAAGAAATATTATGAGGCTACTTTAGTTGTAGCAGAAGACATATATGCAGAAAAGACAACTTTTGAAGTTACATGTGCAACAGTCCAAGCTGCAAAAGAGGAGGAAGAGGAGAACATGAAAGAAAGTCTTATTTTAATTAATATTTTAAGTTTTTCTAACTGCACAAGTATTTATAATATTATTGAGGTTATATAAGTTGAGGAGGAAAGGCACTTTGATAAAGTGTTGAATCTACCAAGCATCGAAAGAAAATTGAATAGAAAAAAAAATGAAGGTCATTTGAAATTTGAAGCAGTAGACATGAAGAAGCTTAAGGATGAATTTTATGTTGATGAAATTGCTATTGAAAATGTTAATGAAGGACATGATGTTGAATGCATGCCAATATTTGAGGATAAGGTTGAGGAAGTTGATTGTGATAGTGTTGAAGGTGTTGATGTGGAAGGTAGCACTGATGCTACATGAATTGAATAAATGTGTTAAGGGAATAAAGAAGGAATGTAAGGACTACATAGAAGAAATAACATAAAGTTAAAAATTGATGAAGATGTTAAAGATAATCAATTCTCAAGGAATTACAAAAGTAGATAAAGAAAGTTATTTTAAAGAATAATTTATTAAAGAAAGAAATGAACCTATTGTTGAGTGTGTGGATTAGTATGAGTCATGTGTTAAATGTAGGATTATGATGAGGAAGATGATTTGAGAACATATTTTGATCTTTCCTTTGAGCAAGAAGATTTAAAAGAATAATTAGTTGGAGAAATTCTTACAATTTGGGGCCTTGAGGAGATCAAATATTGTTATTAGTTGTTGATATGGCATGAGACCATGTGAAATAGTTGTTCTAGTATGGAGGATGATAAGTGTAGCCGGTAGGAACTTGATATGCCTACATTATAATAGTTAAAATTGTGGATGATTGACATAACAACCCATGGAGAGAATACCATTGTGAATTTGAATGATGGTGAGCAGATGCAGAAGAATTTTATAGTTGATGATGGTAGTAGCAGGTTTGAGCAACCTAATAAAATACTAGGATGAGGAAGAAAGTGAAAATGAAGATGATGAAAAGAAGGTTTGTAGAATTTAGAGTGTGGAGTGGGAGGAAGAAAAAGAAGGGGATTAATTTTTCTACCTAATTTATGAAAATAATATGACTTATTGAAGTGACTACGAAAATATTCAACTGCATCTTTGGTATTCAACATGAGGACATGATTTTGACTTACTTGGAGAGTCTGATACAAGAGCATCCAAATCATATATCACCTTGGAGCCATCAGATCTATTTGAAATCAACGAACCATATGTAATACTAGGGTAAAATCATGAATGAGGGTAACACTTTTGTGAGAATCGGGTTGTGAAAATTGCAAATGGAATTTTTTGGGCCGAACGATTTAACTTTTTCGGTTGACCTCATTAAATTTTCGGCCGAAAGGTTTTTTCAACCAAGATTAAATCTAGCGGCACCCTCAAAATTCATGCCATTAGATACATGTGTTGGATTTTTTTGTCTGACAACCACATTTTAGGCTGAAAGAATATTTCGGTCGAAATATTCTTTCGGCCAAAATATGTTTTCAACTGAAAAAATACTTTCGTTGAAAGGTGTTTTTATATGTATAGGCCACATTTTGATTTTTAATAGTGTCTTTCCCCTGCCATTTTTCATAGAGAACCTATCATAGAGCACACGCCAAACCTTCATACTCATCATATTTACCACAGAAAACCCGTCAAACCTTCATACTTGCCATACCCTCCATAAAGCACCTGTCATAGATCATTTTCCTTCATTTTTCATACTTGTTATCACATGACCTTGTCAGAGTCCTATGGGTTTGTGGTTTCTACCTAAGTCTGTAATTTTTCCCTGTATCTATCCTTTTCGCATACCAAGTCTTAATTGTTCCCCTTCAGTAGACAAAGTCGTTTTTGTTTGACCCTTTGTGTTTGAGCACTCATCTCCTTGGCCTCTGTCACTGATCCTTCTGTCTTCCCAAACCCACAACTTGTTTTCCAAATCCTTGATCGTGCAGGCCGCAACCATGAACACAAAGTGTAGCTTTCTTAATAGTCTGTTTCGGGATTGAAGCATAAGCAGAAGGAAATTTTAATCTTTCAGCGGAAAAGATTCCAGGAACAGTCTAAATCAATGGCTCACAGGTGTTCGGGAGTGAAAACTTGCGCGAATTATAGCGCCATATTAAAAGGCCCTGAAGTGAATATGAATCGTTGATCTTAAAGGGGACAGGGGGCTATCGATTCAAGCCTTCGGGGAAATGAGCTTCGGGAGATTTAAAATGAGAAGTGCTTAGAAGCCCGAAAGCTCGAAGCGCCAAATTTTCTAAAGCTGTCGAAGTGGTTGAAGGCATGAAATGGATCTGAGTCGTTGATCAGAAAGAGCCATGTGTCATTTGATCCCTAGCTCCGGAGAATTTTCTTGGAGAAAATAAAGTTTGACTATTGAAGGGCCCGAAGGTCGATCCACGAAGCAAATCTTGGCCGTTGTTTTGAAAGGGAAGATATGATCCATTGATTTGGAGGGGGGAGATTTGAGTCGTTGATCGTGAAGCCTCATCCAAGATCATGATATCGACGACCAGAGTCCATTGCGGGAACGCAACATGCTCGGACGATAAATTTCTTGAGCGGTCTCGCAATTGAAACCATGGTAAGTCAAGAGCGATACGTGGCGAAGGGAGATGGATTGCAGGCCCAAAATCGGTCTAAATCCAAACCACCTTTGAGTAGACCCGCAATCACGTTCTCATATAACATCCTATCCAAGAGCAACGTGTGGTCGTCCCGTGAGCATTAAGCCACGTCGCAATATCGAGAGGTAGTTAATGGAAATGGGGGCGACAGTTGAGACCTCGTCTCACCCCATAAATGAAAAACATGCAGAGAGCGGCCATGAAGGCAGATTTTCAATCCAAAGCTTCCTCCCAGATGGATTTTCCTGTAAAATGCTTAATTGTGTCTGTCTCGCATCTGACATGAGAAGGCCTGCACAGTCTGACAGAGTGGGCATCGACTGGAAGCTTTGAATGCAAGGGATCGATCATGCTCCTGGTAGTTGCAGCAGTTCTGAGTATATATACTCATTTTCGATATTTTGTTATGGTCGATGGTTGAGCAGTGCTCTCGTTTTGTAAACTTTTGATGAAGAACACTGGTTCTCTGGTTATGTATTTTTTTTTAGACATCTTGGTTAATCTAAGTCAACTTTCTTACTCCATATTATTTGCCTCTGATACTGAGAGAGTTCATGTTTGATTTATTAACATGGATTGTTGTAACTGTATTATGATAAATGTTTGATTATAGTATTGTTATGATTTCTTTCAGCTTCCTTGAAATTTGAATCCAAGAGGACCTTGTGTTTAAGTTTTTCCTCCTTAGGCTGCTGGAAAATATGATCTTCATAGCGGACCTATACACCTTTCTCACTAAATATTCCTCCTACTCACCCTTACTCCAACTTGCTGACTGAAGTTAATCAAGACCTCACATACAGGTGCATACCAGTCCAGTTTGTTGAGTTAAAATGATATCATCTTGAGTCTACGCCCATTTGACCTCTTTAAAACCAACTTGTAACATAAAACTCTGATGGGTATTGGGCTTACCTCTAATGCAATCTTGATGTGACTTCTAGTGGTAACATTTATGGTGCCATTATCAGGGAACGAATTGAAGACTTTTCCCTGGGTAGAACAACAACGAGCTTTTGATTCTGAAGGTGCATCAGATATCAAAATCATTGAAGATTGCATTTGCACCTGGAAAATCCATTGTGTCGACTCCGCTATTTCGGTTGTGGTTGACTCTAGCACACCCGAGCTGACCCAGAGAATTTTTTGGAGAAGGATTTTAGCAGTATCTTTCTCATCTTGAAAGTTCCCTGGGAGATTGACAATGATCAGATCTGGTCTTTGATGGTGAACAAAGACCAGACACATTCAGATTGCATATCATTCACCTAGCGATTCCATGATTAAAGGATCGATTGGCGACTCCACTGGTTCAAAATGGAAAGAATATTGGCTCAGAGGTATGCTCCTTTTAATTTCTCCTTTGTTCCTAGTTTTCCTAATGTTGTTCCTACTCCAAATGAATGGGGTGATTATTTTCCCATATTTAGAGAGCGTAAAGAAGACAACCCTGCTCAGCATCTCCTTGAGTTTCATGAACTCATGCATCAATGGGAAATACATCATGAGGATGTATTATTAAATATGTTCATGATCTTGTTAGCAGGAGATGCTCACAAGTGCTATCCCTCCTTTCCCCCTGCTAGCATCTCCTCCCTAGAGCAGTTTCATCCAGCTTTCAATAGGCACTGTCAAAAGTTTTATTCCTCTGAGTTTATCTGTCATAGTTGTTGTGAGGAATATGAAGACCATGATCAAGATATGGTTGCACCTAATAAATCCTGTGAGGATGAAATATCTAAGGACAAAAGTTGTGAGGATGAAGGTTGCGAGGAGGAAGAATATGCTTTGGGTGAGCTGGTGGGACTGGTAAAATCACTTTCTGCAAAAATAGATAAATTGGAGGCAAATCGTGCTTGCTGCTCTTATGAATATGCAAAGGATATTACGGTCCTCGAAACAGATGTTCTTGGCAGCCCTACTTATGACTAAGAAGTAATTTTGGATATATTCCAAGAACAAACAACTTGCGATGAATATACCAACGAAGATGACGAAGAGCAGAGCTCTCCCATGATTCTTGTTAATGGTGATTATGACTCTAACCTTTGGGAAAGCCATGAAAAAGAATAGGGAGAGACAAATGAGTAGTTTATATCCTTCCCTGAGCCTATGAGTGAGCAACCATCACTTGAGATCAGTCATCTTGCATCAGTCGTTCACTCACCTGCGCTTGCCAGAGACATCCAACCGTGTGTGAACAACTATGGGACAAAGCATGTTTTCTTCCACCAGCCCAGTAAATTTTCTCACTCATTCTATGAGCCTATAGGGGAATACATGGAGTTTCTTTTCCTCCATGATTTGAAGCCTCCAAGTCTTATCCCACCATTTCCATCTAAAGGAAATTTGAAGGATGTAATCGTTCTGCTGTCACGGTTGCATCATCTGTTATCAATCACTGACAGAGTAAAAGAGCTTCCAGTCAAGAAGTTACTTGAATGGCTATGGTGGAAGTTTTATTTCACCTGGAACTTTGTAAAGATCAGTTAGTTTGGGACTGTACATAAATAAGATCCTGTGGAGCCCATGTGTGTTTATTTTCATTTTTTACTTATCGGCCTGTAATCCTTAGCAAGATGTTTTTTTAGCATGACTCCATATCCCAATGCATAAGGCGAATGGAACTGCTTGTTCTTGGCAGCTCACAGGGAGCATTCCATCCCATGTGGAGCCAAATGTTATCACATGAACTTTTTAGATTCCTATGGGTTTTTGGTTTCTACCTAAGTCTGTAATTTTGCCATGCCTCTATCCTTCTCGCAGACCAAGTCTTAATTTTTCCCCTTCAGTCGGCAAAGTCATTTATGTTTTCCCCTTTGTGTTTGAGCACTCATCTCCTTGGCCTCTATCACTGATCCTTCTGTCTTCCCAAACCCACAGCTATTTGTCCAAATCCTTGATCGTGTATTCCCCAGCCATGAACACAAAGCATGGCTTTCTTAACAGTCTGTTTTGGGATTGAAGCATAAGCATAAGGTAGTTTTAATATTTTAGCGGCGAAGATTCCAGGAAAAGTCCATATCAGCGGCTCATGGGTGTTCGGGAGTGAAAACTTACGCGAAGTATAGCACCAGAGAAAAAGGCCCCAAAGTGAATACGAACCGTTGATATTAAAGGGGACAGGTGGCAGACAATCCAAGCCTTCGGGGAAATGAGCTTCGGGAGATTTAAAATGAGAAGTGCTTAGAAGCTTGAAAGCCCAAAGTCCCAAAGCGCCGAATTTTCCAAAGCTGTCGAAGTGGCCGAAGGCCCGAAATGGATCTGAGTCGTTGATCAGCAAGAGACACATGTTGTCAGATCCTTAGCTTCAGAGATTTTGCTTGGAGAAAATAAAGTTTGACTATTGAAAGGCCCGAAGGCCAATCCGTGAATCAAATCTTGGTCGTTGTTTTGAAAGGGAAGATATGATCAATTGATTTGGAGGGGGAAGATTTGAGTCGTTGATCATGAAGCCTCATCCAAGATCATGATATCAATGGAAATAGTCCATTGCAGGAACACAACATGCTCAGACGATAATTTTCTTGAGCATTCCCGCAATTGAAACCATGGTAAGTCAAGAGCGATACATGGCGAAGGGAGATGGATTGCAGGCCCAAAAGTGGTCTAAATCCAAACCACCTTTGAGCGGCCCTGCAATCACATGCTCATATAACATCCTATCCAAGAGAAACACGTGGTCATCCCCTGATCATTAAGACACGTCGCAATCCCGAGAAAAGGTAGTTAATGGAAATGGAGGCGACAGTTAAGACCTCGTCTCACCCCATAAATGGAAAACATGCAGAGAGTGGCCATGAAGGCATACTGTCAATCTGAAGCTTCCTCTCGGATGGATTTTCCTGTAAAACGCTTAACTGCGCCTGTCTCGCATCTGATATTAGAAGGCATGCACAGTCTGACAAAGCGGGCACCGACTAGAAGCTTTGAATGTATGGGGCCTGATCATGCTCCTAGTAGTTGCAGCAATTCTGAGTATATATACTCAGTTTCGATATTTTGTTATGGTCGATGGTTGATTAGTGCTCCCGTTTTGTAAACTTTTGATGAAGAACATTGGTTCTCTGGTTATGTATTTGTTTTTGAGACATCTTGGTTAATCTAAGTCAGCTTGCTTACTCCATCTTATTTTCCTTTGATACTGAGAGAGTTAATGTTTGATTGATTCACATGGATTTTTGTAACTGTATTATGATAAATGTTTGATTATATTATTGTTATGATTTCTTTCAGCTTCCTTGAAATTTGAATCCAAGAGGACCTTGTGTTTAAGTTTTTCCTCCTTAGGCTGCTAGAAAATCTGATGTTCATAGCGGACCTCTAAACCTTTGTCACTAAATCTTCCTCCTACTCACCCTTACTCCAACTTACTGACTGAAGTTAATCAAGACCTCACCTACAGGTGCATACCAGTCTAGTTTTCTGAGTTAAAACGATATCATCTTGAGTCTGTGCCCATTTGACCTCTTTAAAACCAACCTATGACATAAAACTCTGATGGGTACTGGACTTACCTCCAACGCAATCTGGAGGTTACTTCTAGTGCTAAAAATACCTTCCCGCCATTTTTTGTTAACAAATGTGTGTTGGGAGTGACATTGTTGGATACCATACAACACCCAAGCAACATGAGGAGCACCTAAGTGGCACCAACAACACTACGCCTGTTCAGGTAACCTAATATTCGTTTTAGCCACATAATCATATACACAATATATTTTGAGCTATTTTATTTGATGAAAAATGTTTTCTTGTTCCAGTTCTATGTCTATTTATATGCATCTTTTTATGCAATGGTACTTTACAAAGCTTCTCTTAGGGTATTCTCATTTGATTACCAATCCAGCTAATAATTGGATTGAGAAAATTGTGACTAGTCGATATAAGTATTAATTAATAACTAATGCACTATTGTCAATATATATGGTTATTCCTATCCCTAATACATACTATGTGTATTTGTATATGAAATAGACTAAGTTCAAAATGTAGAATCTTCTCTAAACTACTGACTTTTATTTTCTACTTTGTTTTCTCGCTGCTATATGTTTGCAATAAAGTTGAGGGATAGTGCATGCTCTTTATTCTTGCATCCTCTTTCTATATGCATCTAAACATAAAAAATAAATAGTATATTTAAGCTAGTCTTTAGGAGGATATTGGGACTATGATGTACCATAACTTGTGTGGTTGTGTAAAATGTTCACTGGATTTGTTTCTCATCCATGATAGATGCAAATTTTGTAATATTAAATTGCTCACCCATAATAATTAAGATTACATAGGTTGGTGACATAAATTTTGGTCTTAGAGTATCTTTCCTAGCCTGATCAACTAGGTATTCTTTTTCCCTCCATTTACCCCAAAATTGGAAAATTATTTGTAATACAAGTTCGATATGTTTGATGGAAGAGGGGTTGGGTGTTTACACTCACACAATTACTTTTTTCTAGGCCACTCTATGATATAGATAAGCATAGGTGGTGGTGACAAACTGTACTAAGTTACCAATTTGTTTTCCCCGATCATGTCCCCATTTGATTCTTATGACCACTACACTAACTTCTCATCTCTTGAGGTTCTATAAGTTGATCGTCACATAAAAAATTCAATGTCAATTTTTTGACCTTTATAATCGTTTTACTAAAAAAAATCTTTGAAGTGCACAAATGTAAGGAACATGAATTATTTAACTATATATGGCCCAATCCAACAACCTAACAAAATTTTAGAGGAAGACATGATAGACTTGATCTAGAAGAGACTACAATTCCACATCATGAAGAAATCACCTAATATCCTCCTTGCAAGGAACCTCAAATTTCACGCACTAATTTATTAATAGTTTCATCTCCCTAGAGCCCAAAGTTGGTTGGGTATATCAATCACACAAAATATGTTGTCTTAATCAACAATGAAAACACCCATAACTTTATTCGTTATTGATTCACAAAAGAAACCTTTTGTTCTTTCCATGTAGTGCACAATTTTAAAACCAATTATATCTAATGGTGGCATGATAAAATGTGCTGGTAAGTGTGAGAATGTGAAACTTAAAATGGGGGAGTATTTTCTCAAATTAAACATTTTTTCCATTGAAATGGACAATGTTATGTAGTTCTTAGAATAGAACGGTTGTGAACATTGGTTCCAGTAACCATGGATTTTAATGAGTTATACATGATCGTTAATACGGAGGCTTGTAAACACAACTTAAAATGGCTCTAGTTTGAATTGTAGCAAATTATCATCTTTCACTGTATGGAAAATATATTGAATAAAGGGAACTTAGGAATTATTTCCCAATTCAATACCATCCAAATTATGGACATCTCCCCAAAAGAAATTCACCTTGATTTGAAATTGATTTTGACTAAAAAAAATAGGTATTTGAAACATTGAATGCATTACTTGCTTCATGTGGTAGGTATGATCATTATATAACATTAATTCCATGTTGGAAATTGCCTAATGTGTGTCCTTGTCAATATATATTTTCACAAAAGAATGAAACTGAAAAGATAATTTAGGAAATCTTTTAGGAGAACATAATACACCCTAGTAATAACCTCTGATCTTCCTCAATTGTCATGGTATAAAAGAAAGATTTTTTTTGGCACATGTTCTTCAATATTCATGCTCTTAATAAGACAATGGTCAAAGACAAATTTCATTTCCTAGTCATTGATGATCTCTTGGATGAGCTTCATGTTGCCTAGTTCTTCACTAAACTAAACCATTTCTCTAGGTATCACCAAATCTAGATGGAGGTAGACATTCCCAATACTACCTTCAACACACATGAAGGAAATTATAAGTTTTTGGTGATGTATTTTTTATTTTGCAATGCCCCTTCCAATTTTGAGAGCCTCATGATCTAGATTTTTCAGGATTTTGTATGCAACTTTTTTGTTTTCCTTCTTTGATGATATTATGATTTACAACAAAACTTGGGAAGAACATGTTGAGAATGTTGATCAATACCTACAACTACTCCAGAATAAACAAGTATTCCTTAAAATTTCCAAGCATTTTGGCACTTATGAAGTGGAATACTTTGTTCCCATAGTTAGTAGGATGAGGGTGCAAGTGAATCTAATGAAAATTAATGCTATAGTATACTCTCTACAACCTAAGACTCTAAAAATAACATGTGGTTTCTTAGGACTTGTTGTCTACTACTGGAATTTAGAAAGATCTAAAAGTTTTCTCTAAATGCTCACTAAATGTAAATGTCTGTGTAGAATTTAGACTGAACTGACATATTTTTTACTAGAATTTCTAAACATAAGAGCATTTAATGATCACATGGGAGATATTTTCATCATCTTCCTTGTAAGTAATGCATATACTAGGCCCTTGTTTTTCTCATTTCTATAGGTTATTCCAAGTTAGCACTTTGTTCTTTAATGCTAACCACACAACTCTTTTTGTTTTCTTTGGAGCCTTGACCTTCCATAGCTTTTTCCACCTCCAATATCTTATTAGTATTCGAGGAAAAATTTTCTTGATCACCTAATTTGGCTTAATAATATCGTAGGGTTTGATTTCTTGACGATACAACTATGTCTTATTTGTAATCAATTCTGGCATGGCTTCTTTGTGGTTTCTTTATATAGGAATTCCAAATGATTTCCTCCCCCCCTCCTCTCCTACGAGGCCTAAATAATCATTCTCCTTCCACCCTTGATGACAAATATTAGTACATGCCTAATCATGTTCCTAATTGAGTGTGTTAATGTCTTTGTCCTCCAAATTTTATATATGCCTCTCATGTAACGTGAATTATTTTTTATACATGATGGATGTATCCACTCCAACCTCACTTTCTCTCCATTTCCTACCTTCCAAGCTAACCACCCACCTTTTAAAGGGAAGGATTGGACTAAAAATTTCTAGTTGCTAAACACAGTACGTTTATATTTCCTTTGACTCATTATCCAATCAATAATAAAAATATGGTTAATATATTGTTTCACTATTCTATCCTTATGTAGACTTTCCTATGATATGACTTTCCAAAAACATTTAACTGGAAAGGGTTTTCCAAAATAATGAATATTTTTCAACCCCCACGCTCCTTCATCTTTTGGTTGAGCTATAACCTTTCATTTGACAAGTGGAATCTCTTCATTTTGTGTTTTCCAATCCAAAAGAATCTAAAAACCTTTCTCCTTATTTTCTCTAGTACCCCCTTTTTGGAATATAGGCTAATGTATGTCAGTAAAACCAAGAGTTGAGTTGATTTGGTTACATTCCATAGCTTGCAACTACAAAATCTTATCCAATACACTGACACCTTCTTCCTCTTATATTTCACCTATTTTTCCCATTCATGCTCCAAAATGCTTGTTATATTCTCTTCCCTTGTTGATTCATCGTTGACATATGTCACCTTGCACTTACATGATTACCTTATTTCTCTTGGATAACACCATGTGAATTCCCCTAGAATCCTGATTATTCAATTAGAGGATGATTCAGAATCTTGGATTTTTGAACTTATGAGCATATTTTAATGCCTTCAAATATTGATATAACTTAATATGCACATTGAAAGTGTTGTGGCATATACATTTAAAGTGTGGCATGTACCTATGTTAATGCTTCATTCCTCAAAACTAACCACATATACACCTTTGGTTTAAGATTATTCTTAATATTCCATAAAGCCTTCTACCACCAAAATCCTCTTTTTTGTAAGTTCTGTAATTCACCAAAAAGGAAGGGAAAAATAAATAAATGATCCAATAACTTTAATAATTTATTCATCATTCTCTTCATCAACATCAACATCAACATTCAAAGCATTCAATCGAGCAAATAATTTTGACTTTATCTTTTTATAGGTTAGTTGTTGGAATACTAAGAGGGGGGGTGAATCAGTATGAGCACTTTTTACCACTTTCAACCACAATATCTAAACTTCAACTTTATCAACAGTATATCATTTATGATTTCATTCAATATATCATGAGTATATAACCATAAAAAATATCATTACATCAAATAACCACATGCACAGTACACC
>JZKD02S1674112.1:202978-220095 GCA_000966675.3 Picea glauca | reverse complement strand
ATCATTTTTCACCTATCTAAAATAGATCCGAAGAAATTTTGGAGGAAAATTCTGACTTGTAAAACTAAATAAAATAATATGATTCCCTTGAGGGACTAGAATTCCAACCTTAAAAATCTCTACAAATCCTCTCATGTTGTGGATAACATTAAAACCCTTTCTACACAAAAAAAATATTTTCTATAGAAGACATAGAGTTTGGGGTTATTCAACTTGCAAAAGGGAAATCTAAGGAAATTGAAGGCTGCCAAGTAAAAATATTAAAAATTGGAGGGCCTACCCCCATCCCTAACATCCATAAGCTCTTCAATTTAGAAATCAATCAAGGCTTCCCTGAACCCTCAAATCAAAGTCTCATTATACCTATTTTTAAAGGCGATGGTAAAAACAATCCCTCTAATTATATCACCATTATGATTATCCCCCTTTTATCCAAGTTATATGGAATTATTTTGGCAAAGAAAATCAACATATGGCTAGAAAGCCTAAAAAAAGAGGTAAATGCTAAGTTAGATTTAAGAGCTATTATTCAACTGTGGACCACCTTGTTAAGCTTAGGATCATTGTAGAGGAGTGTTGCATTAATAAAACCAATCTCCTATGTTGTTTCCTTGCCTTTACAAAAACAATTTGACACAATTCTCAAGACTAAACTTTGGAATAGATTAGAATAGCTAAAAGTTCCTTTCAAGTTGAGAGATGTTGCAATAAGGTTGTACAAGAATAATATTGCCATGTTTAAGAACACCAAGAGTTGGTTAGAAGAAATTGATTGTAATATAGGAGTTAAGCAAGGTTGTCCCCTGTCTCCTACCCTTTTTGGCATATGCATTGACAAGTTAAAGGGTTGTTTGGAAGTAGTGGTTTGTGTTAGACCAACTCTATCTGGTATAGTCATCATCCTTCTTCTTTACGCTGATGATATTGTTCTTATAGAAAGGAGTTCCTATGATATCGACAAGCAACTAAAAATTGTCAAGGTTTATGCTCTAGTACGGGTATGACTATTAATTCTAACAAAATGAAGGTTATGATAATTAAATCCAAAAATATCACTTCTGTTAATTTTGTGTACAACAACAACTGTTTGGAGGAAGTGATTTCATACAAATATCTCACAATTGATCTTTATCACAAGTTTAACCAGATCTATAACATTGATAAAAGGATAAATGGAGGGTGGAAAGCTTATTATGGACTTGAAAGCAATTATAAATCAACAAAAAAATGGCTATGGGATAAGAAGAAACTCATCTTTGAGACTCTCATCGGTCTTGTTATCTTATATGGTTGTGAAATTTGGGGCTACAACATATCTAGAGAATCATGGAGAAAGATAGAGAAAATCCAAAAGTGTTTTAAAACTTATAATCTAAAAATTAAAGGCAATACACTTGTTAGCACTAGAAGTCACCTTCAGATTGCATTGAAGGTAATCCCAGTACCCATCAGTTTATATGTCACAGGTAATTGAGTTTTGAGTGGCCAAATGGAGAAAACTCAATAATAATAACGTTCTAACAAATCTGGACTAGGATGCACCATCCATTGAGGTCTTGAATCAACTTTAGTCGGTAAGTTGGAGTAAGGGTGAGTAGGAGGAAGATTTAGTGAGAAAGGTGTAGAGGTCCGCTATGAAAATCAAATTTTCCAACAGCCTAAGGAGGAAAAACGTAAACACAAGGTCCTCTTAGATTCAAATTTCAAGGAAGCTGAAAGAAATCATAACAGTACTATAATCAAACATTATCATAATACAATTACAACAATCCATGTGAATCAATCAAACATGAACTCTCCCAGTATCAGAGACAAATAAGATGGAGTAAGAAAGATGACTTAGATTAACCAAGATGTCTCAAAAACAAATACATAACCAAAGAACCAGTTGTTCTCAATCAAAATATTACAATAGTAGGGAGCCTAGTTCAACCATCCGACCTTAACAAAATATCAAAATTGCCTATATATACTAAAATGTTGCAACCACCAGGAATGTGATCATATCACTGCCTTCAAAGCCTTCATTTGGCGCCTGCTCTATCAGGTTGTGCAGACCTCATTATGTCAGACGTGAGTCAGGCATAGTTATGTGCTTTACAGGAAAAATTGCCCATAAGGAAGCTTCGGATCGTAAGTGTGCCTTCATGGCTTCTCTCTGCAACGTTTTCCATTTATGGGATGAGGCGAGGTCTCAACTACTACCCACAATCTTCAATAATTGTCTTCATTGGGATTAGGATTGGGCCTAACACCCATAACTGTTCTCATACGGTGCCAATGACTTATGTGAGTCCATCATGACGCCTCGAGACCATGAATGGTCTCTGTCTGTGACCAATGTGAGCTTTGCAGGTGGTAGGGAAAGGTAGAGGTGGCAGAGGAATGAGGGAGGTGTGATAGGCGGGGAAGAGGTGACGTGTAAGGGAGAGTGGAATGTGAGTGGGGCAGGTGTCGGGAGGTGAGAGGAGGTATCAAGAAGGGAGATGTGATAGGTGGAGAGAGGGTGATTGAGCTGCTTAGGCCTCCAATATTTTTTCTTTCCCTATGGAAATCATGGGCAAAGCGACATGATTTACACCATAATGCTCTTGAGGGTAAACCTCAATTTCTGTCTGATTTTTAAGAAACAGTCTGCATATCCTTGTGTTAACATATAGGCTCCATGGGGGATAGAGACCTCCCTGTGAGGCTCTAAGAACTCCTTTTGTAGTTTCAATGCCTTAGTATTGGGTTGTGGAGTCACTTATAAAAACCAAAACAAAAGAAAAATGATATTTACAATGACATGGGAAGCCACTCATGGCTTAAGTAAAAAATGTTTTCAAAAAATGCCCATTTACAGGGCTACCAAAAACTTCAACATCTTCCAAATCCTACAACTTGTAAGTGTTATTTGAAAAAAATTCAGAAATTTTGAAGGGGTCGATCCATAAGGCCTCAAATTTACCATGCTTTCCTTTATCTTGCCTAGGTGCATCCCATTTAAGTACTAGATATCCCAATTGGAAATTCTCTTTGTTGACCTTTTTGTCAAAAGATTGCTTGATCTTCTGTTGATAGTCATGTGCTTTGTCCAGTAGTTGCTCCCTAGTCTGTTATACTTCTACCAGTTGTTATATTCTTCTAATCATATCATCTAGTTCTCCCTAGTAATCTTGGAAGATTTTTTCCACAGGTAAGGCAAGATGAGAAAAAAAGATGGCCTCAACTCCATACACAAGCTGGAAAGGAGAGACACCAAGAGATCTCTTTGTTGTCACTCTGTCAGCCCATAAAGCAAATTTAAGCTTTGAATCATATGCCTTCTTGTTTTCCTCTAGCAGTCTTTTGATGATCTTAATAAGGCTCTTGTTAGAGGACTCTGCCAGTCCATTACATTGGGGGTAGTAAGGAGTAGAGTGAAGCAATGTGATTCCAAACTATTCACAAAACTTAATCAATGGTTCAACCTTAAAAGTTGAAGCATTATTAGTGACAATTATGTTTGGACAACCAAATCTTGCCACAATATCCTCAATAAAACCAATGATTACTTTGTGGGAAGCATTTCTTGTGGGGATAGATTCTATCCACTTAGTAAAGTAGTATGTGGCAGTCAAGATCCATTTATGCTGACCACTTGAAGTAGGGTGGATTTCCCTAATAAAATCTAGGCCACATTGTTGAAAAGGTCATGAAGCTACCACAGACTTCAATGGAAAAGACTTGAGCTACAACTTTCTAGAGAAATTCTGACACTTAACGCAAGCCCTGATTTTAGAACAACCATCAGTGAAGAGGATAGGCCAAAAATATCCAGCCCTGAGAATTTTGTAGGTTTTGGTTCTCCAGAATTGATGTCTTTTCAATATAAGACTTGATCAATCAGACAATATTTAATTGATTTGAGATTTAAATCTCTTACCTTGCTCTTTTCCATGCCATCAGGAGGCTGTAACTTCTGTAGGAAAAATATAATGTCCTCGTACCAAGTGCATCCTGCCAATGGGGGTGTGACTTGAGGATCTTCATCAGACAACTCAGCTTGTTGATTCTATGAATAACTTTTGATGAAATTGACCCCCGAGGATTTGTAATTAGATTCAGCCAACAACCTAGCGAAACCTTGGCCTTTAATCAATTTGGTGGGATTTATTTCAAGATCAAATTCAAGGATCTTGGCAATCCAGTTGCTCCTTCTTCCATCTATGTCAGGCTGAATGAGGATCTCCTTCACAGAAGTTGAAGGGACATATGCAATGAGTTTTGAATGTAGCACATAAACTCTGAAATCTTTGTGAGATTTAAGAAAAGCATAGGCATGTTTTTCCATGATGTCATACTTTATTTCAACATCTCTCAGTGCCCTACAGAAAAAGGAAATGGGTTGCTCTAACCCCTCGACATTTTTCTGTAATAAAATAGTTGCTACTGTGTTAAATGAAGCAAAAGAGAAAATTAGAAACTCCTTGGAGTAGTCAAGACCGGTGAGCATAGGTTCTTCAGTCAAGGCCTTTTTTATTTGGTCAAAAGAGTTACGAGATTCAACGGTCCATTTGATTTCATTTTCTTTCCTCAACATGGTTGTGATAAACTTTACCAACTCAGCAAAATTTGAAACAAACCTTCTCGGAAAATTAATTTTCCCCCAAAAATATTGAACTTCTTTCTTGGATCTAGGGAGTGACAAAGCTTGGATAGCTTCTACCCTGCTTGGATCAATCTTTACCCCCTCAGCTAACACAATGTGCCCCAACAATTTCCCCTCTTTCATGGCAAATAATGACTTCTTGGGATTTAAAGAGAGACCAAATTTTCGGCATTTCCAAAAGACTCTTTTCAGATTATCATAATGTTCTTTATCAGATTGTGAGAACATTGTTATTTCATCCAAATAAATGACCACAAACTTGTCCTTTTCTCCAATAAAATCTATGTCCATGGCTCGCTGAAAGGTTGCTCATGCGTTCATCAATCCAAAGGGCATCTTAGTGTACATGAATGTACCCCAAGGAGTGGTGAAGGTTGTCTTATCTCTGTCTTCAGGTAAGACAGAAACTTGATTGTAGCCAGAAAATCCATCAATCATAGACATCATGGATGCCCATGTCACCCTTTGTAATGTGTGTTCCATCTTGGGCAAGGGGTAATTATCTTTTTTAGAGCTTCAGTTCAGATTTCGGAAATCCACACAAAGTATGATTTCTCCATTCTTCTTTCTTACTACGACCAAGTTGGCCACCCATTCAGAATACCTCAAAGGAATGATAATCTAGGAATCCAAAAGCTTTTTAACCGCCTTCTCCATAATGAGAAGCAACATAGGATTTATTTGTCTCAACTTATGCCTAAATGGCTTGGACTCTTCCTTCAATGGGATCTTGTGCTCAATGATACTTGTGTCATATGTCCTGAGATATTCATATGTTCAGGCAAACACATCAGCAAATTCCTTTAACAACTCAACATATTCATCCCTTTTCTCTCTTGACAAGTTGCTTTACAACTTGACAAATTTGGGATCCTTCTATGTACCAATATTGTACTCATCTACTTCAGCATCATTAGATGAACCTCTAAACTTTATTGCCACATCATTCCCATCAAACAATCTTTCCAAAGGAACTAGTCCCTTCAGAATGTGGTTGCTAGGAAGCTGGACAATATGATGATTAGCAATTTTATTTAAAAATACATCAGCATGAGGGATACTTTCATAATCATGATCCTGATCAATATGTAATGCAGAGAACTCATCAACAGACTCAAGAAAATTTTTGATTTCATTATGATCCTCAAACACCTTCCAATTCTTGATATTGTCAGGTACAGAGGGTCTATATTTCACCCCTACATTATACTTGAGTTTAGGTGGAAATGGGACTCTGAAATGGCTTGCTGAAACAGCCAAAGAATCAGCCATGGTATTCTCCTCTCTTGGAATAAATGAAATGTTGAAATCTAGGAAGAAATTGTCAACTAGGTCCCATACTTCATTTATGTAAGTCTTAAGCCTAGGGTGATTGGCTTGATAAATATTTTTGATCCGATGAACAATTAGTTTTGCATCCCCAAATAGTGATATCTCTTCAATCCCCATGACTTTTGCAGCCCTTAAACCCAAAACAAGAGCTTCATACTCTGCCACATTATTTGTAGCTTCAAATTCTAGCTTGTAGGACAAAGGTATAGTCTCTTGGAAAGATGAAACAAATACCACTCCAGCACCAACACCTTCCTTAGAAGAGGCTCCATCAAAGAACATCTTCCAAACAAAGGTAGTTGGAGGAGGGATTTCACAAAGAGTAATGGATTGTTTTCTGATTCAAGAGGAGGTTCAGGAGTATTAGTGAGCTGCAATAGGTTGGATCCCAAATTAGTGTCAATAGCAAAAATAGGATGGTTGGTGGGGTCTATTTCATCACTAATGATGTAGGCCAACCGAGATTTTTTGTAAAGTCTTCTATGCTCACCCCCAAACATAGGAATAGTGGCATATGTGAGGTCCATCTACAAAGTTCCCCCAAGTTTTTTTATCCAATATCTTGATAATAACATACTAAACTTGTGGGGAACATCAGCCACTACAATGTCCATGACCACACTTTTCATGGGCAATTGAAACAAGGTCACAACCAGATCTTTGATGAACCCAAGACACTTCACTTTCCTAGAGTCAAAAGAATATAAGTCATGGTAGGATTTTGTGATTTCTAATCCAATTTCATCCATGATTGCTTTGGGCATGAGATTGTGAGATGCCCTTGAGTCCATCAAACAATTATGCAGCACCTTATCACGTATGTTTAGTGATGTATAGAAGGGAGGAGATGAATCATCTCTATATTCTATCAAAGGACCTAAGATGACTGCTAACATTTCATCCTGAAGATTAACTGAGTCAGTGGTATTTCAGTAGGATTCGGACAACAACATTTTGGAAAGACATTTTTTAACTTCTTCAATTTTTATCAGTTCCGAAAATGGCACAGGGATTTTCATTTTTTGGATCTCATTTTCATAACTGAAGGAAGGTGGAGATTTTATGATCTCCTTGACTTCTAGGATAGGATCCTCAACCAAAACTGGGGGGCTTTGAGAAAATTTCTCTTTGTTGCCAATTGTCACAGCCTTGGCATATTTTTCTGTTTTTGTGGGCTGATCAGAAGCATTAGTCTTTTCCCCTTTCTTTTTAGATCTCAGATCATATCTACTAGGATTCTCTTTTGCCTTCTCTCCCTTACTTAATTCATTTATTTGATTATACATTAAGGACTTCCCATATGTAGATTGGGTTAAGTGAGGGGATGGAGGGGTGTCACCCAAGCAATGGATCTCAGGATCATCTTCTTCATCTTCTCCTTCCTCGTCAGCCAAAAGGTTGTTTTGTAAGGGAGTTTGGATCTTTTGGTCATCCCTTTCTCTATGTAAGAGTATAAGGAGCATTATTAGGTCTTCTGAAACCACCTCTGTTATCAACATTTTGTGTATTTCTATAGGTTTGTTTTCCCTCAAACTTTAACTTTTCCATCTCAGCAGAAAGAGATTTTACTAATTTGGTAAGTTCATCAACTTGGGGGTGGACAATAGAGTAATCAAAGGTTGAGGCTTCAGTTCTACTCTTTCTCCTATCCTTATCAGATTTCCCTCTAAGTTGATCAGATGCCACTATGTTAGATTCTACCTCCACGACTGCATATTTCATATGAGCTAAGGAGGCAGATCTCCTTTCTCTCAGTAAAAGGCAAAAATCAAGGTCAAGAGCACTAGCATAGGTGATTTTGGCAGAGGTATTTGTAGGCTTTATCTCGGGAGGGATCTTATTGTACATTTTGTTGAATCTTTGAGAGAAATCAGAGACAGACTCTCCTTCTTTCCTTTTTAAGGATCCAAATTCTGTGATATAATCAGAAAAGCATCATCTAAAGCCTCAATCCCGACGATATATCCAGGGGGAAAGCCATAAACCACTTCCTAGCCTCACCATCAAGGCTATGAACAAAAATACTCATCCATACATCTTCATTCTCAATGGCATGGTTGTCTATATAACTATAAAAGGCTACAAGATGTTGTTCTGCAGTTATGTCTCCCTCACTTGTGAACTTGGGAAACTGCTTAAGGTAGCCATCCCCTGGCATAGAATTCAGAGACTGAGGCAGGACAAGAGGGGCATACCTAGCAGCTACTATAGCTTCCATTCTAGTTCTGGGCGGATTAGCTCATTCCATTTGTATGTGAACTGGAGGAGAACCCAGAGGGGATGGAGTTGGGCTATGTGAAACTGGGACAATGTTCCTGGGAAGTGAAGACAAGGGGCTTGAGGGAACAAAAGTCCCCCCTTATGAAACTGTAGCAACTGTAATATGAGGAGGAGTAGGAAAGTCTTCTAAGGTCAAAGCTCTCTCCTTCACTTCACAACTTCGGGGGAGAAGGGGGTGTCAAAGCTCTCTCCTTCCAAACCAAGAATAGGAGGGGAGAAATCGACAGGAAAGCTCCCAAAACTTAAATTTCTTGAAACTCCCGTGTTTGTATAATAGGAGAATCAGAAACAGCTACTGGAGTTTGTAAAGAGGGATTATGCAAATTATCAAAAAAACTTGGTACAACAATGAAGGTACCTTTTTGAGCGGTCTTTCCCTTTCTGATAATTTCCTCTGGGTCAGCTTTAGAGAGACAGCAGTGAAGTGGACCTCGTGTGTCTTCCTTTAGGATCCATAACTGAAACAGTGGAGTCGCTAGGTGCAAATTGCAATCTTCAATGGTACTGATATCTGATGCACCTTCAGAATCAAAGCTTCTTTGTCGTTCTATCCCAGGGAAAAGTCTTCAATTCGTTCCCTGGCAACGGCGCCAGAAATGTTAGCACTAGAAGTCACCTTCAGATTGCATTGAAGGTAAGCCCAGTACCCATCAGTTTATATGTCACAGGTAATTGAGTTTTGAGTGGTCAAATGGAGAAAACTCAATAATAATAGTGTTCTAACTCAGAAATATAGAGTAGCATGCACCAACCATTGAGGTCTTGAATCAACTTCAGTCAGTAAGTTGGAGTAAGGGTGAATAGGAGTAAGATTTAGTGAGAAAGGTGTAGAGGTCCGCTATGATCATCAGATTTTCCAGCAACCTAAGGAGGAAAAACTTAAACGCAAGGTCCTCTTGGATTCAAATTTCAAGGAAGCTGAAAGAAATCATAACAATACTTTAATCAAACATTTATCATAATACAATTACAACAATCCATGTGAATCAATCAACATTAACTCTCTCAGTATCAGAGGCAAATAAGATGGAGTAAGAAAGTTTACTTAGATTAACCAAGATGTCTCAAAAACAAATACATAACTAGAGAACCAGTTGTTCTCAATCAAAATATTACAATAGCAAGGAGCCTAGCTCAACCATTCGACCTTAAAAAAATATCAAAACTGCCTATATATACTAAAATGTTGCAACCACCAGGAATGTGATCAGATCATTAACTTCAAAGCCTTCAGTCAGCGCCCACTCTGTCAAGTTGTGCAGACCTCATTATGTCAGACACGAGCCAGGCATAGTTATGTGCTTTACAGGGAAAATTGTCGATAAGGAAGCTTCAAATCGTAAGTGTGCCTTCATGGCTGCTCTCTGCAACGTTTTCCATTTATGGGATGAGGCGAGGTCTCAACTGATGCCCACAATCTTCAATAATTGTCTTCATTGGGATTAGAATTGGGCCTGACACCCATAATTGTTCTCAGACGATGCCAATGACTTCTGCGAGTCCATCCTGACGCCTTGAGGCCATGCATGGTCTTTGTCCATGACCAATGCAAGCTTTGCAAGTGGTAGAGAAAGGCAGAGGTGGCAGAGGAGCAAGGGAGGTGTGATAGGCGGGGAGGAGGTGACGTGTAAGGGAGAGTGAAATGTGAGTGGGACAGGTGTCGAGAGGTGAGAGGTGAGAGGAGGTATCGGGAAGGGAGATGTGATAGGTGGAGAGAGGGTTCTTGAGTTGCTTAGGCCTCCAATATTTTCACTTTCCCTATGGAAATCATGGGCAGAATGCCACATGATTTACACCATAATTCTGTTGAGGGTAAACCTCAATTTCTGTCTGATTTTTAAGAAATAGTCTGTAGATCCTTGTGTTAACAACACCCTATCCTATCCTCCTCATAGAAGCAAGTATTCCCCCCATTGAGAGCACGACTATGTATATGTACCTAATGTATAAGAATAAGATAAACAAGAGGCTTCCTAAGATTGCTTCATACTCTAGTGAAAATCACTTGCGAATTAAGTGGGGTTGAGCATAAAGATGCCATGTCTTGGCTAAAAAATTGGGGAATAAAGGAAGAGGTCACTCTGTAGAATAACGTCAATATTAAAAATATCATTACATCTACATTTAAGGGGTAATTATGGCGCAATAAATAATCAGAAGACAAAATAAAATCAAGATACTACAAGGAGGTGTTCAACCCTAATATAGAAGACCAAAAGAATCTCTATGATTTGAGCAGTGTAAAGAAGAAAATCAACATTGCTAAAATAAGAACAAACTCTCACGAGCTCCATAATGAAATAGGGCATTAGAAAATTCCTAAAACATCATGGGTTGAAAGAATTTTTCGTCTTTGTGACACTAAGAGGGTTGAAGATGAAAATTGATTTCTCTTAGAATGTCCTACGTACACCCACATTAGATCAGAATTTCAAAATATTTTTTACAACCAACCTTCCTGACCTTTTAACTAATCAAAACTATGGTGATCTAGGAACACTTCTCTTAAAGATTTGTTAACACGGAAATAAAATTCTAAAGAAAACCAAGTAATTCCTTACCTTTCTTAAGGCCTGATAAACCAAATTTAGTATCAATGGATGTTAACCACCACCACCACCATCAATTTAATGTTTATATATTCAATTTTTTAACTATGTATTATTTTCGATAAAATTAAAGATATTTATAAAATTATATTTTAATGGTAAAAATATGTATCTTCATCATGTTATTGATTTATAGTAATAAATGAATTAAAATAAATATTAATTTTTAAAGCTTATAGTGATAAATTAATTAAAATAGATATTAGTTTTTTTTTTAAGATGATGGATATTGAATTTATTGAACTACACATTAAATTAGGTATATCTTTGTATTAAAAAAAGATGTTTGTAAGCATATTGTTTTTTAGAAATGTATATTCATTATAAAATTATTTATTTATTAAGGTCAATTTTTTAAACTACCGGTATTAAAACTTAAATATTCTTAGGATTATTGAAAAGGATTGTTGAAATAATAAAATTTTCTTATGTTTCTTTGATTTTAGGAAATTTTTTGATACATTGTTTAGAAATAATTTGTGGAAGAGATTAAAAGATTAAATATTTTTTTTAGATTAAGAGCTATTGTGATAAAGTTGTATAAGAAAGTAATTGCTAAATTCAAGAATAATGAGGGTTGTCTATAAGAAAGTAATTATAATATATGCTTAAGTAACATTGTCATTTGTCCCCTATCTTATTTTATATTTACATGTTTGTTATCCCCATTTTGTGGGATAACTATGGAGATGATGTTTTGAGGCCCTCAAGTTGCAGATATGGAGTGTCGAGAGACCACATGATTAGTAGTGTCCACTTGCATATATGAAAGCTTTCTCTATCACCACATTCTGATCCATTGTCAACGCATCCACCACACCAGCTAGCTTCTGGAAGGTAGATGGGTCTTGCTCCATGTGGTACAAGTCAGGTATTGTGGCAAGTAATCACCCTAATATTTGAGGCAGTTAAACATGTTGTATTTAAGTTTATTTTGATTATGGAATGTTTGCTTGGACATTATTCTTTTGACCATGTTTCACCTTGGTGAGTGCATAGATTTCCTAGTAAGTGGCCAACCTTTGGGGAAGGTTTGTGACTGGGGGTCCTTTAAGGGGTTGTCGTACCATTACCAAACATACTTACCACTTTATGCTCATTAAAATTCCCATCATATTTCCCTCTTCTAGGCCCTTTGAATTTAGTGACACAAGAAGGGCATGTACCTCATTTCATGGGAAGAAGGGGTTGAAGGCCCAGGGGGATGGTTGCTGGAAAAATATAAGAGCCTAAAATAAACCTTCTAGATGCTCGCCTAGTCAGGTCTTGAGAATGATGAATTGTTTCTCTTAAAATAATTGAAGACCTGCACAATATCAAACACACAATAAATGTCTTGCTTGAATATAAGACCAACACAAGTGTGTTACTATGCTTTACATGGTTACCCCTATGGCACTTTGTGGACCTCTTTGTTCAAGTGACATTGTGTTACTTCCCCCCAAGCTAATTGATTCATTATTGGGATTGCACACGTGTTTGGATCATTGATTAATTAATAAATGGCAGTAAATGGGCTTGGAAAAAAGTTGCATTGAGGAAGAAGGTGCAACACACCCCCTACAAAGGCACCCATAAATGAGACAATACGAGCCCTTGTATGTCATGAAAATCATTGACCTATGAATTCTAAACCCCTATCCACCTCATCATCCACTATGTAGCCCCGAAGGGGCACCCTTGGGAGCATCCCCTACTTGAGGGTTTTGGTCTACCCAATAGGAATTTTATGACACCCCTCCAATACCTAAACTTGGTCAATTGTATAGGGTCTTAGAGCATTTGTTTAATTTGATGAGGTAGTTTTGATGCAGATGTTTAGGTGTCTTTATTATTAGATGTGGTTTAAACTTGTCATGATATCTTTGAATTGAGATCTTTGGAGGGCATACCCTTTTGTTTTGCAGGACTCTCCTTGGTGGCCAGGTTTGGGACAACAATCCTAGCTTGGGCTTCCATGAGGAAAGAAGCCCACAAGTTGGATTCCTAGGGCCTGCACACTGGATCACAAAGACATGACTTTGGAGGCTTACATGGAATCATGGAGGATCTAACTTAGCCCCTACCACCCAAACGTTTTGCTTGAAGGAGGCAAAACATCGCATTCTTGAGGCTTGACGTCATAGAGGGGACAGAGTTTGGTGGTGATGGAGTTGCTTATTGAAACTTGACATGATTTGATCATAGGAGGCATGGAGAGGGGACAACGCATGAGGAGACGACCTTTGGAGACCAAACATTCCATCCCCAACCTCAATTATTTTTCAAATATGTCAAAACGTTGACCTAAAAGGGAGACGTCATCTTATTTTTAGGGTTTCTAATGTGCAAAAGTGAAATTTAAATGATTTATTTAATATTATTTGTGTAAAGGGGAAACATTGGGGTTGTTGACCCATATCTTGTGTTTTACCCTAAAATTAAGTGGACAAACTATGTGTTAGACATTGATCCAGGAGGATCCGAGAATGATCATAGAGGTCCAAAAATATCCAAAACATCTACAGAGGTCCAGAATGGTTCAGAAATTCTCAAAATTCAAGTGCTTCAAATAAATACGAAAATGATATCAATGCGTAGAGATCTTTAACATCTTTCCAACAGCACAAATGGTTTTTCAAACGAAACTCGTATGCAAAAGTTATCAGCGGACAAAGTTTCAGTCAAACCTGGTCAAAGGTCAAAGTACAGGGAAAATAAGGAGGTGACACGTGGAACCACTGCAGGGGTGACACGTGGCACCTAATTGAAATATGACTCGGAAAATTACAGTGACAAGTGATCCAATCATGTGATGACAAGTGGCTCCATCAATTGTTTGACAACTGGCATTGGAAAGAGCCTATGAGAGGCTGCCACGTGGGAATAACCCAATGAGGGAAGCCTGATAGGCCTTTGGTCTATAAGAAAAGGTAAATCTAATTCTTGATAGGGAACATACCAATGAAGTAAGCCCAATGTTCAAGGTTCATAATAAGGATGAAGGCTCCAATTGAGGGTCAAGGTTCCAAAAATGGGCCAGTTTCCAGCAAAATAATAAAATATAATAACATTCAAGCCTTGGAACAGATGTGAAAATAAAATATATTGTATATGGTGATAAGAGAAAATCCGGTTAGGGTTCATGAAAGACAAGGCTCAATTATGAACGTTGGAGTCAATAAGGATCAATATCTGAATTAGAGAGAATCACGGCTAAGAGGAACAATATCAAGGGATTGCCACAAGCATGACAAGATTGAAGTGGTCAAGTAGAGAAATATGGGGTTTCCCAAAGCATCCTTGAGTTTTCCATCTTTTTTTTCATTAACTAGAAGCCTTGTCGTTGGGTTCCCTATGTGTTATGTGACCAACTGGTCATGATCTTCTGCTTAGGCGTGATATTCTTGAAGACTTAAAATATTAAAAGAACCTAGTAAGAAAGTGACTTGGAAACCCTGTTCTTGCAACCATGGCAAGAATAAACTTTGTTAAACAAGAAAGGAGATACTTGCCAGTATGTCATAAACATTATATTCTTTGTCTTTTCCTTCAGCAAACTTAGGAATAAATGTTAGGTTAGTTTGAAAAATGAGGAAATAAAGAAGATAAGTTTCTCAAAGACAATCATCCATGATCTCAGCTATTGTAGATGAATGTCCTGAAAGTTGCATGTATCTAGTCTCAAACTCATAGAAAGGATTAGTGATATTGAGATTCTAGTAAGGAGTTTAAAATTGAATAATATGATTAACAATATGAGAGCTTGAGCATAGATATGAAGACATTAGGCTCAACATGGAAGCAAGAGGATGAAACATGCATATATGTTATTCATTTAAGTCATTCATTCAAAAATTCTTCAAAAGAAAACTCATTCAAGGCATACAATAGAACATCAAACTTTGCAGTCATATAGGATCATCAAATACTTTGAAATCTGCAAATATTTTGAAAGATAACTTGTCAATTTCATCATACAAATGTCAACAAAGCATCATAAGTAAAAAATAATTATGAATACATTTGAAAAAATAAGGTCAAAAGGATTAACAAACCTCCATAAAAAAAAATCATCAATAAAAATCCAAACCCCCAACTCTCTCAAGGTAGGTAAAGAATAAACATTAGGCTCATAGAAGTAGAGGGTTATGCATTAGAGGTCAAATTTTAGTAGGAGGCCCCTTTCCTTTCACTTACAAAAGAAAAATTAAAGGGGGGTTGTTGTAGCCACAATAAGTAGCAAGTGGGTGTTCAAGAAAAAATTGAATGCAACAAGTCAAGTCTAGAAATTCAAAGATCGACTAGAGTGAAAGGATATTCCCAAGTTGACGTAGTTAACTTCGATGATATTTTTTCCCTTGTCACAAAATTAACTTCCATTAGAGTACTAATGTCTCTGGCTGCAGCATTTGATCTTGAGATAGATAAAATGGACATGAAGACAATGTTCCTACATGGGGACCTGGAAGAAGAGATATACATGAAATAGCCTGAAGGATTTGTAGTAAAGGGAAAAAAAGGGCTAGTGTGCAAGGTGCAAATATCTCTTCATGTTCTAAAGAAATCACCAAGTTTGTGGCATCGTTTGACATCTACATCCTTAGTTTGGGATGTGTGAGAAGCAAGGTTGATCACTATATATATTCCAAGGAAGAAGGTGGGAATTTCACATATGTAGCATTGTATGTCGATGACATGTTGTTGGTCAGAAACAACATGGACACAATAAAGGAGGTGAAGAAGCAGTTATCCTCCAAGTTTGAAATGAAGGATATTGGTGCATTGAACTTCATTATATGAATGGAGATCAAGAGAGATCGAGCAATTAGAAGGCTTTGGTCGAACTAGATGAAGTACATTTGAACAATCTTAAATTGTTTCAACATGCAAGATTACAAACCGGTCAAGGTGCCAATTCCTATGGGGGCAAGGATAATTGCTAAATAATGTCCAAAGACATAGGAAGAAATAGACGACATGGAACATGTTCCTTATGCAAGTATTGTCGGTGGTTTGATGCATGTGATGGTTTGCACTCGACTAGATATTTCTCAAGCAGTGCACATGCGGTGGGAGTATTGAGCAGTTACATGTCGACACCTAGGAAAGAGCATTGGAAAACTATCAAGAGAGTGTTCAAGTATTTATGTCGCACAAAATATTATGTTATATGCTACCAAGGGAAGCTTGATGATGACAATGAAGTAAATTTACATGATTTTTTGATGTCGACTAGGCTAGATATGTAGATCAACGAAGGTTGACCAGTGGATATGTCTTCAATATGTTCAGTGAAGAAATTAGTTGGATGAGTAAGAAATAAGAGGTAGCTTGTCGACAACAGAAGATGAATACATGGCATCCACTCATGGAATCAAAGAAACAATATGGATGCATCGACTATGTCTAGGGATTAGATTTGAGTAGAGAGCTGTGAAGATAAACTGCGACAGTCAAAGTACAATATTCCTGGAAAAGAACCCATCTTATCATTCCAGGATGAAGCATACTTATGCACAATACCATTTTGTGAGAGACATGGTGGAAAGAAAGAAGGTGTTGTTGGAGAAAGTAGACACGTTGGAAAACATCAAGGAATCTTTGACCAAGTCTGTGAGTGTTGTGAAGTTCTCTTGGTGTAGAGAGACAATCGACCTTGCTACCATGGGTCAGTGAACAAATATTCATATTCTTATGTATCAAAAAAGAAGAAAACAAGTGGGAGAATGTTGTTTTGTTATATTCTTTGCAGTGAAAGAACAACCATCTGATTGTCTAGTCGGGGTGGATCGACTGGGAGTTAAGTTGATTCGATGGTTAAGTCGAACTCAAAGTGATTGACCAGGAAGTCGGAATTCGATGTGATCGATGGGAAAGTTGAAAGGTCATTCGATAAGAGGACAAGTGGAAACCGAGTGAAGATGGACTGGAGGTCGAATGGTAATTCGATTAAAGTCGACTGTAACTTTTTTTTGGATGCCATGATATAGGGTTTTGGAGATTGCATCAAATCATCTGCGTGGATCTGTAACCATTTTTGGAT
The DNA here is from genome assembly GCA_000966675.3 of Picea glauca. NCBI lineage: Eukaryota > Viridiplantae > Streptophyta > Pinopsida > Pinales > Pinaceae > Picea > Picea glauca. Next base: position 203,216 of record JZKD02S1674112.1, on the reverse strand, counting down.
GCCATGATTTTGGGTTTTTCATGTTGTAAATCCTATAAATAAGACGTGTTGTAATTTTATTAAGTTGATGTTCCTTCTAATATTTAGCAGAAGGTTGATGGTCATGTATATGTAAGCTAGATTGGTTGCAGGGTTATTCTTGTGTTAAGCAAGAGAGTATGATGGTGATTGTGTCTTAGGTGTAGACCAAGGTTAGTCATGTAACTCTTTATTCATTGAATTAATAAGACAACAAGGA
>JZKD02S1674112.1:162314-172499 GCA_000966675.3 Picea glauca | reverse complement strand
TTTCTATTAAGTGTCAATTGAACATACATGCCTTTACAATAATCTCCACAAAAAGTCTCTATAGATCTCCAAATTTTCGACCCTCATAAGGTATGTCTTCTGTCTATTTAAAACATCTATGAAACTACCAGATCCTATTATCTAGGACAGCTTTAAATGACTAGAATCAAAGAGTATCCAGATCCTAAATTATGTCACTCAAAAATGAGCTACTATTTCCAAAATAGTCCACAGCTCAACAGCTTGATATAACAAACATTGCCAGCAATACTCTACAAAATAGAGATTTTGTTTGACTCTGTAAAGCAGATCGAAATCTTAGCATTTCCTTGATCAAAACAAGTATTATTTGCCATATCTCCTGGAGCACCTTTAAACAAAATTGTAACCAATCTTCATGTTACCTTTAAGATAAAATCGCAGCAGAGGCTTTGGCATTTTTCTGCTTGAGCTTTGTGGTTAACACAACATTGTGCCAGTAAAGTCTAAAATTGATTTCCCCAAGTTCCTTAAGCAACGCCCTTTGCTCCTTCTTCTTCTTTTTAAGACTTTGAATTCTTTCATGTTGGCGAGCATTCCACTGTTCTATATGCATCTTTTCTTTCTTTAACTGTTTTATGGTTTTCTAAAATTCTTTAATCTTTTCCTTATCAGTTCTTATCTCGACCCTGAATCCTGAACAATCTTACGAGGCTACAATTTCATTCAGATTTAAAGTAACACTGGGTTCTTTGGCTTTAACCTTATATTTTGAAATCAATTTTGAGCTATGTTCTTCTTCAGAACTTGATGAATCCATAGCTCCAGGTACATCTGGTAAGTAATCTGAATCTTCCATGTAATCTTGTGTTTCTTCATGGAATTCACTGATTCCTTTAGCCATCTCTTTAGCCTTAGCTAATCTAGTTGAAGCTCTCGTTATAGGGCCTATAGGTGGTGTAAGTTTTCCCTTTCCTTTGCTAACAGATTTCTTGGGAAAAGGAGTCTTCTTTGTTTTTTTCCTGGTGCTTGTTTCAACCTCCTCAAAATCATCATCTATGATTATGGTGTTTTCTTCTTTGATGGCAGGATTGAACATTGCTTTTGAGTTTAGCCTATACTTATTAGTATCCCTGGTTGAATTTCTCCGAGGTTTTTGTGATACACACGCACCCTTTTTTCTTTTTCCTTTGACTGCAACGTTCTTTTTGCTGGTGGATCGCATTTCATACTTGATTGAAGTTTGAGCAATGAGATCATTATCTGACTCCGTCTCTTCTTTGACATCTTCCTCAGGAAGAACCTCATGTTCGGGCTCCCATCTAGGTCTTTTACTCCTGCTCTTTTTAGTTACCTTGATATCAAAAGATTCATCTTTTACAGGGTTTTCATCAGCAACATCTCGACTCTGTTTAATATTTTTCCTCCCTATGCCCTTCTTCGACTTATTGGATTGAGAAATAGGTTTTAAGGATTATGTGAGCCAATTCCAGGGCTTTTGTAGTTCATTCAGGGCAGACATGACTAGGGTTTTAATCAGGACTTGATGGAACAAACTGCCCTTGGCATTAGTGGAAATCGATTGTACCTTCTTGGATATTTTTGTCAAACTTTTAAGCAGGAAATAAGGAAGGTTTAAAGGGTAGTCACCGTTGAGATGCATCAATATTATGATATGGTAGATGTAGATCAAAGAAAACCTCCCTTCGTAGGTGATGTATCTGTGAATCACCACCAGGGCAGTGTGTCATTCAGGTCGGACCCAGCTACGAGGAATTCCCCTTCTCCAATCCAGATTCTGCTTTTCTGGAATGAGGAATTGATTCACAAACTCAGTGACCACATGTTCCTTCTTCCACCATCTTTCCCCTCCAACCACGAGCCTGCAAGCCTTGGCTATAGTCTGCTCTGTCACCAGCATCAACATCTTACCGATTTTGACCTCATGACCATCGAAATTCAAAGCAAATTCCATGGAAACTTGTTCGTCATATCCTTGAAATGTAGTGAGGAACTCAAACCACCCGGCGTCTCTGAATCTTTGACCCATTTGAGGGTAGGCTTCAAGGAGTTCGGCACCTTCTGGTTCGATTCTAGCCACTTGTTCGCTCCGTTTTGGTGCCATTTAAACTCAAATCTGCAACTAACGCCCTCGGGTTCCAAATTCCCTTCCTGCAACTGCTGATATATGCCTGATGGTTTGAATGGATACCTGTATTTCTTCCTGCAGGGTTCAACTTAAAACAACTCTAACCGATCACATAATAATCATTAAATAACAAGGGATTTTGAAATGAACCCTGCGCGTGTATAGCGATCATGTTCTGAACATGTTGGATTTAGAGATGATTACCAAATTCTCGTGGGAACACACGAACTCTTAGCTCATGATCTCATTATCATAACTAAATTGGGATAGCAGGCGCAAGTTATGGCATGATTATTTGGCGCTACGGGAATAGGCTTATTCCCGTAGCGCGTTTGACAACTTAAAATTTGAAAATTCCAACGGCATAAAGGAGACACTTCTAGTTTAAACAATGTTTTTCATAATCAAAACTCAAATAAATCATCAAAAATTTTAATGCAAACCATGAAATATCAAAAATCTAAAAAATGAAAACAGCTGAAAATGGAAAATGAGGGATGGGTAAGGAGGGTTTAGGACAAGGGTTTCTTACTTAAACCAAGACAAAAGTAGAGACTAACACATCCCTTGAATGCTTGACGATTGTCAAGTCCTTGATTGAGTGAGTTATCATACTTGTTTCATTCAGTTCTTGTTAGCCTGTGAGTGCATGCTTTTTTTAAATCCTTTTTTCTTCGTGTCTTTTGTATCTGCATTCGACTCTTTCATTTTGATTGAAAGTAATGAATAGTTAAACGATTTTCATCTACTTTCTTTATATGTTAGAATCAAACAAAGAAAATAGTTGTATTCTTGCTTTTGGGTAGTGTAGTAGATTGCATATATGTAAATTGCATTTGGGAATTGGGTGTTTTTATTAACAAAAGTTGAACCTCTTCTCCATCTCGTATATAGGATTCATTGAAGAAAAATATTTGCATCTCATTATATTGCATTCTTTTGGAGTCGAGTGTAAAACATTATAAGTTTCACTTTCGCGCCCTTGAGTAAACAACAGCCCTAAAATGCAGCACTTATAAAATTGATCAGACACTTTTATACTATTTGGTAGAAAACCTACATAAGCTTAAAGTGTGGAGATTTGGAATAGGTTGTGAAGATAAATTTTCAAATCCATCAGAAAAATGTAGAATCTTGTGCTAGGGAGCAGTAAATCCAATTGTTCGTATAAGCATAGTTGGGATCCCCCTCTTGCACAGGGGTTAAACACGAGGTCATGTGCGGGATAGAAGCATATATTTCCCCTCTGAATCTTAACCCACATAGAGGAAAGATCGTATATTGGAGGTTCTTCCTGAGAAACGACTGGTTTCATTTGGTCTCTGAGCTTCATGAATCTTGAATCCATTTGAGGCCCTCAGTAGTATATCGGTCCACTTGTCTTCAATTCTCTTGAAGAATTTTGGACTTGTTATCCTACCCATACGATCGATCCCGACTGTTGACTGTACCCTCCCGGAGGCTGACTGCGAGATGGTAACATTAGTGGCCTATATCTGTAGGGTTAATACACAAGGTGATGATGAAGGGGTGTCTTCACTGTACCTGGGTCAGATGTTGGTCAAACTCACTCGTGCTCCTTAGAGGGTAAACCCACGGGTAAAATTGTGTGGGAACTTACACCAAGGCGTAAGTATGTTAACCAGGTCGCCAACATAACTGATCCACCTGCTCTATCCTAGACCCTTCCTATATTTATCTCGCGATGTTGGATTTCATCACCAACTAGTGGTTTCATTGTGGGAAGGTTTGTTTGATTGTTTGCTTCTTAGATTTGTATTGTGTGTTGTATGTTTTCCCTAGTGGACCTTAAGTCGAGTTAGTGTCAATGGAATCGGTTCCTGTTAGTACCAACGAAGGAACCCCTTTTCACAAGGAACCTTTCGCCTTTCCTTATTTTGGAAACATTGGTCCTCCATGCATTTCCACACTAAGTCTTCTGGGACACACCATCAGGTTACCGGTTTGGTTGTCCCCCACTCTAGTGATCTCTACTTTTCCTAGTGCTTTGAATGCACCTAATTATTCGGATGCAAGCACACCACCCACAAATCAAACTCATGTCGAACTTTCTCCTTCTTCACTCGTCAGGTCTCCTTCCCTTTGTCCTTCTTCGCCTAGTGAAATCTCTAAAGTGAGTAGTCAAGTTGATAAGAAGAAGAAGAAATGGAAGGAGAAGAAGATGATGAATCAGAAAGAGACCAAGCCTCCAACCACATCAGGTCATGTTGGATCCGAGCAACCATCTATTGTTAATCGTACTGGGAGTGTTTATAAAGTCAACAAGTCTAAAATGAACAATCCTAAACCCAAATTCCCTTGGACGCTTTGTAAGGGTGACCAATTTCTGAGGGATTTCCACGGTATCCCTAAGGTCTTATAAATGTGGTATTACCTGTCATCATCCCCTACTAGACATGTTGGTAACACCCTATCAACTAGTGACGTTAAGGTTGGTAAGAAGAATAGAAACGTCAAATTTCCTTGTATGTTATGTGAAGCTGATCATCACTCTCACCTTTTCCCTCGTATGGACGAGGCTTCTTATCATTTTGAAAATCTTCAACTTCCAACTGGTTATCGTAATATCTCTCCCAACACGTGGTTAGTTGATGGACTGGTCAATCTGTTTCCATCCCTGGTCAGTGTGGTTAATCAGATGGTCCATCTGGTTTCATCCTCAATTGAACCAGTAACCCAAGTATTTGATCCAATCCCGTTATTGATCAGTCATACTCTTCATCTGAAGAGTGAACCCAAAGTGGTTGATCTCACTCGATCATCGATCGATCCCACCCCTCCCTTAAGGAGTGCATCCAAAGTGGTTGATTTAGTTATGTCATCAGTCAACCCCACTCTTCGTCTGAAAAGTGAATCCTGAGTGGTTGATCTAGTTCTGTCATCGATCATCCCCACTCGTCATCTGAAGAGTGCCAAAATAGTCACTTCAAGTCCATCATCAATCGATCCCACTCCTCATTCAAAGAGTAAGGATGTCCCTAAGGTCTACCTTATTAATACCAATTCACCAGGACAAGGGGGAACTTTTCCCATCCTGATGGCACCCCCTTCAAGCAATCATATGATTTCTATTGATTGGAATCATTTTACAAAACCATGTATTCCTTATTATGTGCCTTTCCAAATCATTGTGCAAGTTTGTGATAGGAATATTCTTAACACTATAATAGAACAAGGTTCTTCTATTATTTCCTTATCCGTGAATACTTGGAAATCTTTTGTTTCCCCGCAGCTTGCGATCGTGACTCAAAATGTATTGACCTTTTACAGAAGAGTTAATCAACCTTTAGGGATCCTTCCTCAATTTCGGGTTACTTTGGGAGGAAAAATGGTGTACGTTGATGTAATGGTAGTTCACGGCCCCTTGGATTTTAACCTTCTCCTCAGGCAAGACTATGTCTATGCTATGAGAGATTTTGTGTCCACTCTTTTTCGAGTGATATGTTTCCCTCACAATGGAAACATTGTAAAAATCGACCAACTTTCATTCATTCACCCTCATCTAATGGTCAACCATATGCCTTCCATGACCGGCCCATACATGTCAACGATGTATGCCCCATCGTAGGTCAATTATGTAACGACTTGTCCCATGCGTTCAACTCTGAACGAGAGGGAACCTCTCCCTTCTCTTGACTTAAATCCGGTGTTTTACATGGTCATCTCTTCGACAGGAATATTAGATCCATATCCCCCTACCCTTATCTAGGTCGTCGACAAGTATTCCTTTCGGATCATTTTTCTGCCATCTGGCGAAGATCTATTGGAAGCCATGGCTGACATTTGTCCCTTGACATGTATCCCTTCCAAAGCATTGTTCTCTTGGAAGCCATGATAAAGGAGAGGTTCTGAGCATATATTTTCTTCTCTGTGGAAAGCTCGTTAAAAAATGAAACAGAAGCTATGAGCATAGTTTCTCCTTTATGTGGCAAGCTCGTTAAAAAATGAAACAAAAATTTGGGGATTAAACCTGGAGTTACAAGCATATTTTAATTTTGTTTCAAGCTTGTGTAAAAATGAAACCAATTATGAGCTTAGTATTTTTTCTATCTCGTGCACGTAAATACATGAGAATGTGACCGAGTATACTTTTATCACTTTTGAAGACTCGTAAAGGTTATACTAAAAAGAAACCCCCTAGAGTTTCCTTTAAGCTCTTTTCAGACTCTCTAAACATGAAAATATTGTTGAGTGATCTTGCTTCCTTTCACACTCGTTAAAATGTTTGAAATGGAATATTTCGAGTGGTAGTTTATCTCTTTTTCAGCTTCACGAGACTAATTACGAAAAAGGAACACTCTAACCAAGCATGATTAGAAGAGTTCTCCCCTGTATTGTTTTACACTTTTTTTAGGTTTGGGAGACTAAAATTACAAAAAATCCATCCATGAAGTCGCCTGTAAGTTATCTTCTGACTCTCTAAACATGAAAAACCATCGAGTTTACCTTCATTGGGATCGTAAAACTATCCATCGAAGGACCTATGTGAGTCCAATATTCAGGACCCATCTGGGGCCGAACCCCTCATTCCTCAGGTTCATTAAACATATGTTGAGGGACTCATCCGAAGGATGAGATATACCGAGCATTTGTTATCCTCCTCAAGCTCATTTAAAAAGAAAGAGGTACTCATCTATCTGGGTGGGGGGGAATTGAAGGAAGTGGGTCAAGTATTTTGGAATCCTTTATGGCAGTTATTGTCACCCTTGAACATGGAAGATGTTTGTGTCTCGTCTTACAATTGGGCAATTCACTTGTCTCTAAGTCATACCAAATCCATGTGTCACCATACTTTTTCGTCCATTCAAAGAGTGCTCTTATTTTTGTCACATTACATTCTTGGTACTCGTCGATTCAATGTTGTCAAGTCAGTTTTCATACCTCATCATGTTCAAGGGAAGTATCACTTCAAACCATCCATCTATAGTATTTCCAGTTTCCATTTCCTGTGTCAGTCCATACTCATTCAATTCACCATCTTACATCACTATCTTGTGTCAGATTTGTGTCGATGATGGGGGATATATCAAGGCCCTCCTTCGATGAGTCTTTTCCTGTTGACTTCATCACATTATCCAAGAATTGGACTTAGAAACCAATTAGTACCTTGGTATATGCATGCCTCAATGGAAAGCCTCCTCGCTTCCGACAGCAGGTTTACATCATTGAACTCTGATCGGATGATTCCATGAATGTTTGACCTCATCTCATTTATTCACATTCATTGGAATATACTAGAGTGCCCTGGGAGTCATTGACATCATTGGTGATTCCCCTTGTACTTGTTAACTATTTACCTTAATGATCTGTAATCAAGTGGTTTCAATCATGTTCGACATCAAATCATCTATTCACATCGCTATATTCATACCACATCCGAATTGGGACGAAGACCCTAGGTTGGGAATTCACTATGTTATCTTCTTTTGTCAGGCTGCGATGGAGATCAATTGAGCATACTGATATATATATACTATCACATAGATCCACATTGTATTGATATGTGGTTGTGTTTTGTCATCTCGTAGCTCCATTGTGTATTTTTCGTGGATGCGATCAGTTCATGTCATGGAGGTATGGATCCACATTGTATCTCTAGTGGCCATGTCCTTAGTCAGTGTTTTCATGGATCTGCAGTGTATTGGTCGGCAGACGTGCTTTGAGTCATCTTGTATTCCGAACATAGGTATGCCTGCCTCAGAAATGGAACATATATTAAATATTGTTTGATGATTGTTTGCAACTTCTTCCAGGTTCTCCCACTCCAACACCCTTGCATTGAATAATTGTAAAGTGTTTCATCCATCATTTTCTCTTCTGACCTCACACTTTAGGGGGCATCTATTACACATCAAAATTCCACACTTGAGTTACGCACCATAAGTGTCGCAAGTGTCACAAAGTGACATATGCACCTCAGTAAGTGTCACATTCACTGTCACAAGTGTCGTATGAACCTTACCAAGTGTTTCATTCACTTTGTAAGGTTTGTCCACCCCTTGAAACCATTAAAACGGTTCTTCATGACCCCTAAGTCATATGGGAGGAGGAAAACCATCATTGTTTTTTCAAAACACACTTTTTCCTTGAAAATTTTCACCCTTGTTTGAGCATTTATGAAGATCATCACCCCCTTATCCATACTTTGGGTGCACACATAGAACCCCCTCTTCCACTATAGGGGAGCATTGATCTAGGATCAATGCTCTGTCTCTCACTGGGGGGGAGCGTTGGTGTTGTTGAGAGAAAGGGGGGATCTTCCCCACCTTAATCTATGGGTCAGCTCTTTGAGATTGAATTAGTTGTGTTCGACCCTCATGCTTGGGATTCACTTTAGAATCTGATCCAAGCCTCAAGGAGCCATATCCTCAACCATACCCCTCATTTTCTCATGGTTTTTGTGCCTATAAATCCTATATATTGAGATCTTTCCAAGGTGAAGAGGGGGAAGCTTTCAGATATCAAACTTATCATCTTGGTAGAATCGTGAAAGGTTTGGATGAGGAGATCTTCGGGAGGCTACTGCAACTGCATCAATCATGGTTTGTAAGTATTCTCTTTGGGTTCTCATTTGAATATACTTGGCCTATTTCCTTCAAGCTTGTGTATTCTTGCATGTGTTTGTATATTGTTCCTTCGATCTTTGTAGATGAATTTGTTTGATCTAATCTTGTAGAGTAGGAGTTCTTTGTTTCTCTTTGCTTCCTATTGCAAGTATCAAGTTGCGCTAAAGAGTTTGGAGAACAAGCTCGGATTGGAAGCAGTGCGGACAAACTTTGAAACAAGGTGCATCACACTCTTTCTCCTTCTCTCTTTCTGATTAATCGAAATGAATTCAAAGGGATGTTAGTGTCCATTTGTAGTGTTTTTTTCTTGGTATAGGGGTCCGTAATCCAATGGAAAGTTCAATTGTCCGCAAGGGAATATTTCCATAACAGAAATTGGTGACTCCATTGGTGATTGAACCCAGAGCGTAGATCATAGTTTTTCTTCTCTATAGCAAGCTCGTTAAAAAATGAAACAAAAATCTGGGGATTGAACCCAGAGCCTAGAGAATAGTTTTTCCTCTTTGTAGCAAGCTCATTAAAAAATGAAACAGAAATCTGGGGATTGAACCCGGAGCCTCGGGCATAGTTTTTTTTTCTCTATAGAAAGCTCGTTAAAAAATGAAACAGAGGACTAGTAATTGAACCCACACACATTATTGAGCATAGTTCTTTTAATGTGTCAAGCTCATTAAAAAATGAAACAGTCACCTCTCTCGTTGAGTCAAGTCTTTAACTAGGTCTCATAATTGAACCTTCCTTTCATCTGCCTTTGTCAGTTGACCTTTTTCCTCCATCTGGTACAAAAATCGATGACAATATAAGCGTCGATGAATGAAAATAAGCTTGGGGGGGAATGTCTCCAGGATTTGATTATCATTATGGAGTTAAGCCACTAGATTCTCAAGCTGGGGGAAAGTACCAACCACCCATGGGTATCCCTCAAAACCTTTGGAAATTACGTTGGAAAATTAAAAGCATAGTTTAATTTTGTTTCAATCTTGTGTAAAAATGAAACCAATTTCAAGATTAGTCTTTGTTCTTTCTCATGCTCGTAAATACATGAGAATGTGACTGAGTATACTTTTATCACTTTTTCATACTTGTAAAGGTTATACGAAAAAGGAACCCCCTGAAGTTTTGTTTAATCTCTTTTCAGACTCTCTAAACATGAAAATATTGTCGAGCGATCTTGTTGTCTTTCATGCTCGTTAAAGTAAATTAGAAACCACATCTGTTGAGTGGTAGTTTATCTCTTTTTTGGTCTAATCAGACTACTTTACGAATAAGGAATACCCTGACCATCTAGTTAGGAGAGTTCTCCTAAGTATTATTTTATACTTTTTTGGGCTTGGGAGACTAAACTTATGAAAAAGTCCATCTGGAGTCACCTTTAAGTTCTTTTCAAACTCTCTAAACATGAAAAACCATTGATTTTACCTTCTTTGGGCTCATAAAAATATGCATCGAAGGACCTATGTGAGTCCAATC